>VXAB01007933.1:70838-82234 GCA_013399175.1 Odontophorus gujanensis
CCTCTCCAGATAACCAGGAATGCTGATAGATGGTAGAAAGCGGCTTGGCAATCACCTCTGCCAGCTCCCTCAGCACCCTTGGGTGGATCCCATCTGGTCCCAGGGACTTGTGGCAGTTCAGATGGAGAAGCAGGTCTCTGACTGTCTCTGCTTGGATCACAGGGGGTGCATTATGCACTCCGTCCCAGACTTCCAGGTCAGGGCAAAAAGTACCCTGAGGATAACTGCTCTGTCTATTAAAGACAGATGTGAAGAAGGCATTGAGAACCTCAGCCTTTTCCTTATCCTCCGTGGTTACATTCCCTGCCGCATCAAGTAAAGGAGAGAAATTCTCTTTAGTTCTTCTCTTACTGTTAATATATTTGTAAAAGAGTTTTCTCTTCTCCTTTACTTCAGTAGCCAGTCTAAGTTCGAGCTGGGCTTTTGCATTTCTAACTTCCTGAATGAACAACTTCCTTGTTGTTGTTGTTCATTCTAGAATAGATACTACATTTCAGATTGCTAGCTTTGGAAATACAAACTGATAATGCATTTTTGCAAGAGCAAGAAGAAATAGTGTCTTAAGTGTCTAGTTGTCAGATGTCCAGATTGAAGTATTAAAATATGTAGTATACTCTAGGAAGTTAAATTGAAAAATTGCTTAACTCAGAATTGTGACCCTTTGCAAAGGAATTTGATATTAATAGCCCTTCAGTAATTTTGGGTTACTAAGAGAGGGAGCAGTGGTGGGCAGGTAAGGCTGTCACATGCAAATTCCTGGATGAGTGCACATCTTGGTCTTCCAGAAATCAGCTGGCAAACAGCACGGTCAGTGCGTGCTGCCTGGGTGCCAGCTGTGGGATGCTGAAGCTGTGTGGGGAGAGACAGGGCTGGAGGTTAGGCTTCCTTCTGCAGAACCCCGTGTCCCAGTACCCCCACGTGCTTATTGAGGGCCAGCCAGATAGATAACTGTCTTGAAATAAAATAACCATAATCTTGACACTATTCTAAATGTGGCATTATAGATTCTTTGTAACACACAGACTTGTGACAGGTATGTGGCATACAAGTATCAATTCGACATTAAAATGGAGATAAAGGCTTTTTTATGTCTATCTTGAGCTAACACAAAGAGTACAAAAACATTGCCTTTCTCACAGATTTCAGAAATCACATCTCTCTTGTGTGTGTATCAGTTTCCTCATCTATAAGCAGTCCAAGCAAAGTCAGTACTGGGTGTCAGCAAAATGGGTGTCGTGATGTTGACATGTGTAGGGAATGTATTTTTTTTTTAGGTTTTTTCCTAATAGAAATAATGAGTCCTTATCTCTCCATCACTGATACAGACAAATCAGAATCTCTTTCAGTTGATTTCAGGTCTATACTTTCATGTATCTTGCAATTTTTATTTATTTTTATTTTGTGATTTATTTCATAGAGAGGGTCTTGCTCAGTCTTAAACTTGTTAGGAGATGTAGAAATGTCCAGAAGTAGCTGATTCTCCTGAATGTTTTATTTGGACAGAAGGTATGTTTATGTTGAATTTGCTTAGTTACGTGCAGATCTCTGTAGGCATAGCTCTATTATACTAAAGGAAAGAATAGTATTATATTCCTGGACAACCATAATGTCGATCTGGCTATCAGATAGAGTTGGTAACAGTGAAGGTGTGATTATATTGATGGGCTTGATTAATGTGCAAATCAGACTAAAGACCATAACAACCTGTTGAACAGACAGATACATATGGGAAGGTAGAGAAGATGCATGAACCTTTTCCCTGTCTGCTGAATGATGAGTGCTGTTTCTGAATTTAGGACAGTGTGGTATTCCAGAATATAGACCATGGTTCTGTGCTAGTGTTCTGTCCTAAAACTGATACTTCTATGGTATCTTCACTGCTGCTGTTACTTATTCCTATTATATGTTTGTGTGAGAAAACATGACAGAGTAGGTATTTTTCTGAGTTAGTACCTTTTCTCATTGTCAATTGTGTACTCTACTAGATGTATGCTATTATTATGTTATATGTGGGCTATTATTAGTGTGTTAGGCAGCACGAAAAGTGACTTCATCTAACTCACTGCCAAGCTAGAACTTCTCACAGCCTTCAGATGGGCACAAAAGTGAGTGTTTTTATAGCAGTCATATTACTTTCTGTCAGTTTTACAGTGTTTTTAAATACGGTAAGATTACCTCATTTTAGTTTTTGCCACCACATTACTAAGGGGCTAAAAATCTGCATGCTTAGAAATGAGGTGTTGATGATTAATATAAAAATATCCCCGTTATTGATTGTATGGCACAGTCATTTATTTAAAATAATAAAATAAATTATATATTAATAAAAATATCAGCAGCACACAGGAGGTGAGCACATGCACTACAGGTACTCACATTTGCCTGAAGGGGAATTAACTGCTATCAGGTAATGCTATATAAACCTCCTGGTGTATGTTCAGTAGCTGAATGCAACGTATTGTGGCAAAAATGTCAATTGTGTATTAGTTTCCTGGGACTAGTTTGGTGTCTCTTTGATTACAGCTGTGGGCTGTGACACCTGATTCATCCTTTTTCTTTTCTGTGTATTTAGGCCCTAATTCTGCCACTGGTCAAGTGGGCCTTGAGAGCCATGGGGCCTGGTTGTATTAATGCAACATGGAACTTTCTGCTCTGAAGAACTGACTTTAGGCCTGAATGTAAAGTTTTGTTTCATTTCCATGTCTACTTGCTTCTAATTCATTATAATTGGCCTTTAAAGTGGTATTGTCTTTGAAACTTATGCACATCTACTTTAGTACCATTCATAACACAGTATTACCTGGATACTGTCAGACATGGTTACAACATTCTGTTGTGTTATGTACCAAAGACTGCTAATTGATCTGATTAGTGTTACATTTTTACATGTAATGGATCCCTGCTTAAAATAGAGGAGATAATCACCTGTGTTTTCAGTAGTTGTGGTGTTTCTTTGACCTTAGATTCTGAAGTTAACTGCTTCAGGGCAATTTAAAGATGTTGGTAGATTTGTTTTTTGTTCTTTGGGCATAAAATACATTTATTTTACTTTGCAATGTGCTATTTTCTTAGTAGCCTACTACTACTGAAAGCTTTCAGTATGATGATACACTGTGATGCAGACCAATAAAATAAGCAGGAAAAGGCAGTAACTTTTACTAGCTGTCCTGTTGCTTTTCTATTTTTATGAATGCAGTTACTTGTCATACTCTAACGTTGAGAGTGAAAACTTATTTATTTATGTGAACTGGATAATATCTTTTAACTACATGAGTTGCTGTTCCTGTCCTATTCCACATGACTGTGTCAGTCTCATTGAGTACTAAGGATACTTAGGTAGCCCCAGAACAAACTAGAAAGGACTTCACAAACGGAGTTGGAGGGGTTAAAATGGATATACTCTGTCTCTACCCACGTTAGTGTTTATATCATGTAGATTTTTTAAAGCAGATGTGTATCAACATAGGAAAATTAGTGGATGAAAATATCCAATTCTGTCTCTGTATATAGAGAATCAGGAATACCTCCTCTTTAATTATTTTTGTAGGCATATTAAAATTATGTCTAAGAACTTTAATGTTTTGCATATTCCCAGATCAATAGAAAAGCACTGTTGGCTTGCTTTACAAAGGAGAATACAACCATTCAATCAGTGGTAAAGTGAGGGTTATCACTGGAGTCCTCCTGCCCTTTAACCTCATGCCTCCAGCTCCATTTCTTCCACAAATGCCAAAGTTGCCATTCTGATCTATTCCTTCCTATTTCCACATACAAAGCCTAAGGTGTTTCAGTTTGGACTCTCAGAAAATGAGGAACACGGTGTTGGTGGCTGTCTGCCAAGGTGCTTGGTCTGAGTTGCTCCTTCTTTGCAGAAGCCTATGGCAGAGAGAACTGAATGTTCCTGTGTGGCATTCAACTGCCTTAACCACACACCCGCTGCTCTCTTCCTGCAGTTGTCTGTCTTCTCTGCACAACTTGTAGAGCAAACACATATAGGAACCTATAAATAATCTAATTTGATGCACAACCCTGATTCATTTCCTGAGCAGCGTGTGTCCTGCACACACAGGGCAGCCACGGTCCTGTGGAAAACTTGAACAGAGCAGATGAGGCCAAATATTAAAGCTATTAAGTATTTGAACTTTGTGATGAAATGCTATTTCAAATTACAGCTATAATGAGCAGCATAAGAATGTTTTTAAAAAGGAAGGAGAAAAAAATGAATGCTTTTATTTATAGTCATAACTGTTTCTCTATCTGGGATTTGAACATGAATATTCAGCTCGGTGAAATTCAGAGCATCAACCAGGAGGAGGAGGAGATGGAGGCTGATCTACCAGGGAGGAAGGGAAGAAAGTTGCAGGTAGTAAACACCTTTGCCTGTGAGTCTTAGGGACTGCTGTCTGTGGAGAGCTTACCTTTGGTTTTGTTTGCTCTTCAGCATTCCCAGCCCAAGAAATGAGCTCGTTAGGGGCTTTGTGGTGCAGTATATGTTGGGAGTGTTTGGTGTGTTGCTGTAAACTACTAATAGCATCAATTTAAAATATATGTATATATGTGGAAATCTAAGGTGTTTTCTGCTACTTTTGACAGAAAATAAAAGAAGGAACTGCTCAAATTTCCCAGTTTTCTTCCTGATGAGTTTCAGGGCAATCCACGTGATTCTTGATCTCAAAAATATGTGGAAAATAACTTTATAATAGAAAAAGTATTACTCTCAGCTTTCCCCTTTAATCTTCCCAGTCAAACAGCAGTGGCCTCCCATGTTTGTAAACGACCCCAGGTGGTGTGTAGGCCCTGCTGGCAGAGAAGTGGTATCAGAAAACACAAGTGAATCTCTTTATCTTTTAGGCTACAATTGATAAGGATGATAAGGTTGATTTTGTGTGTGTGTGTGTGTGTGTGTGTGCGTGCGTGTGCGTGTGCGCACACGTGATTTTTTTCTGGGCCATGAGCAAGGTTTTAATTTTAGTTGATATTCTGCCTTAGCCATAAAGATTTGATAACTGGGCTAGTGGTTATCTGTGAGCAGAATGAAGCAACCTCATGCTTTGCTTTTGCATATTTTTCTCTGGTTTATACAGCTTTAACCCACAAGCAAAGCAGCAAATTCAAATGTCCTGTAAACAGCACTGTAGTTGATACTGAGATACATAGGTAGGAAAACTTTGGTCAAGGCATTCATTGAAATTCATTAAAATCAGAACACTTGCAAAATTATCTCAGTTCCACTGGCATTTTGTTGTAAAGATAAAATGGAAGGCCTGCTTTTAACACCTCTTTTTAATGAATCAGTTTTTCTCTCTGCTGTAGTGAAGTTGTGGGAAGGATCAGTTGGCAATGCAGAACACCTTAAGCTGGTATCTCAGCCTGGCACATTGTATCTTGAAACCATGCCCTGAAAATGTTGTCTATCCTATTGGATAATATTGTGATTGATTTTATTATGTTACTTCATCTCATGGGCAGGGGTTGTTTTCCTTTTCTAGATTTCTTTTCTCTTTTTTTTTCTCTCTTTTTTATTTTTTTTTAAGCACCCAGTGTGATCCATGACTTAGCTACCAGGTACTGGGATAATACAGGTGGTAATCATGCCTGCTGCTAAACGTTTCCTACCTTATTTCCATTTGCATTTGTTTGCCTTCAGCTTCCAGTCATTGATTCTTGTTATGCCTTTCTCTGATAGATTAAAGAGCTCTTTAGCACTCACTATTTTCTCCCCAGGAAGGTGCTTTTACACTGTAATCAGATTACTTTTCAAACTTTTTTTTTTGCTTAAAGCAAAGCATTTGTATGGTTTTCATTATTTTTTTTTCCACACCCCTGGATTACTTTTTGTGTCTCTTTTCTATTCCTGCTCTATTTTTTTAATTAAAAAGAAGAGACATAAAATTGTATTTGACTGATCAGTAGTTACATAGAAGCAGTTACTGCACTAGTTATTCCTACTTGGTGTGGTCAGAAATCTATGATTTTTCAAGGTCGAGGAAAATACCCTTTTAATGACTTCAGCACATCTGGGTGTATCATCATTGAACAGAAGAGGATGGATCGTTTTATTAAAAATAGAAATGCTTCATAAACTTCATGAGGTCTGTTGATTCAGAGAGTGTGCAAAAGAGGCTGCAAAAGTGTTTGTGATGAGGATTTTAAGGAGATAAAGAAAAGTAAAAACATCTTAAAAAAGGATAACAGCTCAAAACCTTAAGTACTGTGGATAACATGATAACGTATTTTTTTTTCTCAAAATTTTGTAGGATCAAATGCAGACCTTTTGTGAGTAACAGACTGCCTGGGCTACTGGAAATAAATGAACGGATGTGAATATATGCATCCCTTACACCCATTTAGTTCTGTGAGTAGTCACGTGCTTATATTTGAAAACCTTGGAACAGTTACATGATCTAAATGTTATGCTGTAATAGAAGAAATAAGATAGCATCAAGAATTTTATTATAAAATCAATCACTATTATGCCATATAAAACTTCAAACAATTAAAATCCTCAGCTTCAAAGAAGTTCTCGAGCATTTTACTACTGCTCTTCTTTTTTTATTTTTATTCATACTTCAGTAAAATGTTGAGTTAAATTTATCTTAAAGGAACCTAGTCTAATACCTGTGTGGTCAAAGCACCTTGACCTTCCTTTTATATGTATCAGCGTCTGGGAGAACCCACCCTGCCAGATCCTCACTTGTCCCTCATGAAAACCATCGGATTTGCATGAAGTTGAACCAAAGAATGTTGAAATGGTGCTGTAGAGCAGTTTAATGCAAGTTTGTCTCTGTTATGTCTTACACAAATTTGAGGTCACCATGTTGATCTTCTCTTAGAACTATCTTGCTTTTTTTTTTGACTTCTAGAAGAGTATTCCTCTCGTTTGTGGCAGCATTTGCTCAGTGAAATTTGAGGTGTATTTAATAAAGGATTTTATTTGTTTCAAAGAAACTAAAACTTGTAGAAACATGGTAAATAATGAAAATATTAATAATGTAAAAGACTTAAAAGCCAGTAGAACTCCTGAAAAGGGATTAAAGATGAGTAGGAGTAGAAAGACAAATGGTCTAGGAAAGTAGTAATCTAAATAGATGCTGCAATTCTGTGTTCACCGAAAAATCAGTGGTAAGGTTTTTAGCAGCACAAGACAATTTGGAGCAGAAGTTGTCCCCTGCTGAGCCCTGATGCTGTGTGGGGCTTGGAAGGGTCTTTCGGCTGCATCCAGCACAGTCTGTACAATGCATATAGCAGCCCAGGTTGGTGGACGGTTACAGCTCCTGAAAGACTTTTTTCCAAAAATCTTATCATGTGAGTAGGAGAGTCTGTGTGGTACTTTTTTCATTCTGTAAGTTTTGTCACATTTAAATACCCCTTTCTCTATTAAAACAGTCGCAACTTGAGAAAAGTTGGGGGAAGAAAAAAAGTTTAGGAAGTGTTATTCCCAAAGTGGAGCCTACAGTTTACTGTCCTAATACTCCTAGTAGTTATATCCAGAGAAAGGTGCTACTCCTGAGTGTTTGTCCAGGAAAGATTGTAGTAATCCGTGACTGCTTGCTTATGTTCACTCAGTAAATGCTAAAATGAGTAGCGCTGCAGAGCTGTAGTACAGCATGTAACAGAGAGTGCCATAGGTGTTTGATCACTCTAAATCCTTAGAGCACCAGTAAAACAGTAACCAAACACCAGGGTTTTCTGTCTGTAAGGACTGCTTTTGATATTTTGTAGTATTTGTAATCTCTCTTGAGCACCATACCTCATTAGGAGGGTAGCAAGTTGCTGGAGGTGTGGAAAGTTCTCTGTACAGATGAGAAACAGTGCATTTTTGAGCATTGTATTGTCAAGGGAGAGATGGATACTTCTCAGTGACAATCATATATATTTGGCTGTATTCAGCCAAAGGGCAAGCCTGTCCTGTCAAACTATGCAGTTTCCTTTTTTTAAAGCTGTAAGCTAATATTTGTTTCCCCTAGCAGTTCCTGTAACCACTTGTACACCGTGTGTGTATATACGTCGCTGCGGATCCTCTATGTACTGCATGTCTTATTTGGATATCAGCATCCCATAAATTCACGTTATTCTCCTGCCTTGTGGCAGATAATACTGCTAGGATTTCTGATACCAGGGCCTGCACTGGTGTTAAGGTGCCTGCTGCATGTTCAGAAATAGATGATTTAGCCTGTGTTGTAGATATTGGATAGAGTTCTGTATAAAGGACCAGAGTACAGGTCAGAGTTACATTTGCTTGTTGTGCATTTTCAGAAAACATACACGAGATAATAGTACCTCTGTCCCAGTGCTATCCCTGGTTCAAGGAGTCGTTCCAATTTAGCTTGTAGTATTGAGGGTGTCTGAAGGATTCCCAGATGCAATGGTACGTATCTTTTTGAGTGTTGTGGACTAGATGAAACAGGAAAGAAAGAGGTTTCCACTATTTTTCATCACCATGGGCCTGGTTGAATCCTACCTGTTCTGGTGTAGAAGTGCAGTGGCAGTATCAGAGGCTTCTGTGCCTCTTAACAGGACTGAGGGTGACTGAATACTGATACCTTTAGAGCAGACTATAATGGTGGACAGCATCATCTTAGGTTCAGCAGAAGCAAACACTGAAGCTGATAACTTTTACCTTGTCTGCAGACTTGAGTCTGCAGTCACATGAATGGCCTGGAGATTTTGGAAAGGAATTGAATATTCGATATAATGGTTCCAGAGAGTTGAAGAGAGAAGTGGATGTTGCATGTTGTGCTCTCAGCAAAGCGAACATCTTAACATGTCAGCAGTTTCAGGCATAGTGCAGTCCTGGAAGAACATTTCTTGAACTCCTTTTGCTGCAGGAGCTGAATACAGTTCCCCCCCTATCTGAAACTGCACTGCAAGCTTCATAGAAGTGCTTGAAGAAGTTGTATGCTTATACATAAGGAGTAAGATGCTTAAGGATTCACATCATAATTCCTGTTATTGTCACTGTGAAATGATTGCTATCTATGTGTGTTTTCACTGTGACATAACGATTATCAGAGGAAAAGTCTGTAACTAATCTTCACCATTTTGCCTACTCCGTGAGGCGAACGGTGCGGGCATACAACTGTGCTATGAAATATATTTTCTTAAATACTTGGCATCTGTTAACTCCTCAAACAGCTTACAGAGCTTAAATGCTATCCGTTCTATGGATGAGAACGCTGTGTAAGTAGTGACCCTGATTTAAGATCAGCTTTAGAAATGATGGAATTGTCTGCAGGGCTCACATGTCAACAAAAATCAGCTGTTTCCTCAAATGAAGCCTGCTAAGGAAGTCACTGCAGCAGTACCAGTCCCATCCCTGCTCCCTGGCTGCTTCTCCCAGACCATTTTCCTTTCGTCTTCTGAGGTTACTTTGTTTGGCTGCTGCTGCTCCTCAGTTACTGCTTACTCACACATCTAGAATAGCCAGCCACTCACCCACGTTGAAAGGACACACGGCCTTCTGAAACCCTGTTCTCTAGATAATGCTCACTAATAAAATAGAGCCAGCAACATACGCAGATTACTGTGTGCAATCTGAACAAAGCCAGCCAGAAAGGTAAATCAAAGCACATTCCATGCATTACTACTACTTACAGACATGCTATTGTCTCGTTTCTTTGAATGGAAATCTCTTCCAGAAGTAATGCTAAAGGAATATTATAAGTTTCTCTTGAAGATTTCAAATAAGTCACTGCAGAAAAAAAATGTATGGTTATAAGTCTGCATTTAATAGGCAGCTGAGAATTATGTTCAGACAGGGTGCATAGGAGCTGGCACTGCAGCCTCAGGAAGAGGGCAAATATGAGTAGTAGTTTTTTCTGAGCATATTTTGAACAACCAGTTCTCCTGTATGACTGGAAGTGCTCTAAAATGACAGTCCAAAACCCCAGCAGCTCTGTCGTTAAGTACATGTGGCTCAATGCCCTGTCTTTGCTGGTTTTGCTCTGATTTTGAGCTGATAATGTAGCATTTTTGTCAAGAAAGGCTTTGAGATCTCATTAAAAATAGCCTAGTTGTGGCTTTGGGTCTGACGTTAGTTAGTTAGTCATTAGTCAACGTTAGTTGTTGTCATGCCATTGTAAATGTAATATACTCTTAATTTTGACCTGAAGAAAGTGGAATCTCTTTGCTTAGTGGGAAGGACAGAGAGACAAAATCTTCCATTTTGTCAATCCAAGAAGTTCCACTGATTATTCTGAATCTGCTTATTGTCAAAGCAACCATTTGCCTTCGAGCCAGAAACACTGTAGGTGGGCAGTGCTCCTCACAGAATGTGAAAACTCGAAGAAGCTGGTGACGTAGCACAGTAACCTTCTTACCTCGTGAGAAGCGTGCTGCCCCATCCTATGCTGTTCCTTTGTCTCATGGTGTTGATGCAAGTTCCTTTTCTCACCTCTGTCAGCGACCACAGAGCTCAGATGGGCAGTTTTCTCAGGCCTGGCCTGTTCCATAGTTTGGCTTCCTCGAAAACTCTGTTGGGAAGAGTCTCATCAGAGCATTTCACAGAATCGTCTGGGGAGTTGGGGAGGAAGCAGATATCCACTCTGCACCTGTCTCTTGATTACTGTTCATCAGAAGGTCTCTGTGGTCTCTGTTCCTTTCCATGGGATTCTTTATCATTGCTTGGCTTTGATAGAGGTCTTAAGTTATGATCTGCGTGGAGGATATTTTTTAGTGGGATCTAAGTAAATAAAAGATCTGTTTCACCTTCATTTGATAGGAACTTTTCTGTTATTAGTTAGAAACACACTGTTTGGAAGAATAATTCCGTCTTTGGAGAAGACTTTCTCTCGATTCTCAGTCTAAACCCTAAAGAAAAGGGAAAACAAAAGGACGTTTTGAAAAATGGTGAAGAGTACATAGCTGATATTTTCATCCAAGTTCAGCCTGCCTTGCATGGAGAAGCAGTTGAACCAGTAGGCTCCTTGCAAATATTTCTACTAGCTGTCAAGTAACTAGCTACAAGGGATATTGTGAAGAAACAAAATACTTGAAAATTGATATATAATATAAAAACATGGTCTTATTCCAATCCATGTGCCTTTTCCTGAAGTACACCCTAGTTTGCAAAACATCCAAATTACTAAATAAGGATTTTGAAACTTCCTGTGCAGCAGCTTACTTATTTTCCAGAGCGATTGTGTTGTGACGTTAGAATGTGAAGGCCGCTCTGCGTGAAGTCTGAGGTGGCTCGTGCTATCCAAGTGATCTGTTATGTAGAATGTAATTTAGAACAGGTTTTGATTTAAAAACAGTTTGCTGAAGAGTACTTTATAAAGTACTGGAAGAGGTGCAGCACAGCGTGGACAACAGAAGAAACTTGTTCTACTTCTGTTTTTTTTTTTTCAAAAAAAAAAACCAAGAGTCTGCAGCTGATGAGTAAATTTTTCATATTT
>VXAB01007934.1:0-12934 GCA_013399175.1 Odontophorus gujanensis
GGAGGGACAGTAATCCTGCACCCCACCACACGAACTCGCACACTTACAGCAGCACAGTAAGGGGGTGGTACTCACGCATAGATTGCTCCTCCCTATGCCTGGCGGGCAATGACAGAGGCCTTTTCAGAGCTGAGGGTGTAGGCGAGGGGGCCGTTGCCCTGGCAATGCCTACGCCACATCAGCCTCTAGCGAGAGAGCTGCCAGGAGCTGAAGGGACTATCCGCTCTCACTCGGTTCCCCTGAGACAGGAACTTCCCGAAAAACCCCCCTGTACCTCAAAATCTGCCACTGCAGCTCCGGCTGTGCCGATTCCAAAGCAGTTGATCTCGAGGATTGAGTGGATTCCCATGACTGAAATACTGTAATGAAGGGCTATAAGCTCTTCAGTGGGGATAGGCAAGGAAGGAGGGGTGGCTCTCTATGTTAAGAATCATTTCGATTCTGTAGAGATCAATATTGGGAATTATAAGGTTCAGTCCTTATAGGTGAGGATCGGGGAGAAGGCCATTTGGACCTGCTGGTCACAAAACAGAAAGGGAATAGTGGGAGATGCGGTGGTTGGAAGCTGACTTGAACACAGCAACCATGAAATGATTCAGTTCTCTATTCATGACGAAGTTAGGAAGAAGACCAGTAAAACTGCTAGCTTGGGCTTCCAGAGGGCAGACTTCTGCTGAATGGCTGAGCCCAGAAAGTGGTGGTGAATGGAGCTAAATCCAGCTGGCAACCAGTGAAATGCTTATAAAAATACATAGTGCTAAAGTATTTCTTATTTGGTTTTATGTGAATTTGGCTAGAATAGAACAGGAAGGATTCAATTAAAAACAACAAAAAAAGGGATTTGCAATGCTTTAAGTATAAGCCACACACACATTTGCTTTGATGATGTTTGTAGCCCCTTTTATTCACTGCCTGGGAAAATTCACTTTATTTTTTTCAAGTCCATGAAAGAATATTCAACGTGTGCAATTGTCTTCTGCATAACTGCTTAAAAATGTCTATGAAAAGTCACTGAAAAGTCTATGCCAGCAGTATTTGTGTGGCCCTCTAAAAATCTCTTCAGTGTTCCAACCTCCTAATAGTAGCATTTTGGAATTCTGCAGATGCCTGCTCAGTTACAGCAGAACCATTTACTCTTCTATCACACTTATAAAGATTTTCATCAGTGACAGCTGATGTCAAGACATCCTATTTTTGGCCAGAGTACATGATGGCAACCCTGGAATATCCTTACTACATTCATCTTTATACCTGCCACAAGGTGTCTATGCAAAGTTCTTCTAGCATTCACATATAATCTTATGACCACTCACTGAATCCCTGCCTGACTTCGGAGATTATTCTCATATGCTTTGTGGCAAAAGGTTGTAATGATTTGTTTAAGAAGATGGTCCTCTAGACATAATGCTTTTTTTCATGGATTTCCTACTTGAGGGCCAGATTGAAGGACTATACAGATGAATATGACCCCTTCTCATGTCAAAACCTAGTGAGCAAAATGATTGAGAGTTGTATGTAGTTAAAACTTGAGGACGCAGGAAATAAAACTTAATCCTCAAAACAGAGTGCTAGATGTGTGGTCAAATGACACGGGATTTATTTTTGATGAGCGAAAAAATCCAGGCCACATACTGCTAGTGTCAAGGACAAGTCACCTGCACTGTCAGTCCTACTCAGGAGAAAAGTAAAGGGCTTAGAGCCAGGCCACATGGAACAGTACTCCCAACATCTGATGCCAAATATACAATGTTTCATTTAGGCTTAGGCTGGTTGGACCCTGAGACAAAGACAAACAGCATCAAGAGAAGTCTCCCGGGTTGCAGCATTTCTCAGAAGACCACTTTTCATGGAAGCTAATCATCTGTACACAAGACCTAAATGGAATTGAATCCCAACAAAGAAAGACAATGCAAACACTGTTCCTCTAAAGTGGCCTCCAAGATAAGATTAAGAGCACAGATTGTTGGTTATTGTTCTTGTGTAAGAATCAGTCCCCAGTACAAAATCTTTCACAGTGAATATCACTCAGGTTCTACCTGGTTTACACACTGAGTAGCACAGGTAACCTTTACTTTTATTTATTTATTTATTTATTTTGTATCAAAACATAATCTGAATGAAGGAATTGCTTATAATTGTTTCAATTGTTTTTCTTTTTTCCTCATTTCTGTATCAATAATATGTCATAGAATTGTGTTACACTAAGTAAAAAATGGATGAAGTTCCTAAGAAGAAATTTTTCAACAGACAACCAGGCCTGGCTGAGAAATTAAGAAATAGGGGTAATTTACTACTCTTTAGTAATACATATGTAGCAAGTCTATGCACAACAGACTGAGCTGATATTTTCAAATCTATACACATTACAGAGATTATAGAAAAATATAAGTTCCTCTGTTCCTCTTCAATTATTCTTTTTTTTTTTTTTTTTTTCCTTTTGCTGTTTCACACATTGCCTGTTTGATAGCTTTTCCTGCTGTAAGGGAAATCCTTCCAAACCTTTCCTGTGGTAGTCATTTGCTTCAAACACTGGATCTGATATTTTCTTTTTAGAATTAAAAAGTTTTGCCCAACAGCATTTTAACAACAGTCAGATGATGAAACTCTTTATTATATCTCTGAAAAAAAAGAATACATTTTCATTTAATTGCCTTAGTAGTGTGGGAGGAAGAGGCCTGAGCTCTTAGAGACTGGAGAAGAGTAAATAAGAATCTGAAAATTATCACTAATGTCACTTTCTTTTCAAGGAAAAAGTCAGTACTGGTGTAAACTTCACATATTCACATGCATCATTCAGATGGTTTTGGACAGAATTTCATAAAGTCTTTTCATTAGCGAGCTTATTGTCCCTCTAAACATCAACTTCTTGCCAGCTCCTAATACTATAGGCTACTTACTTGTTAACTTACTGCCAGTTGAATGGGCAAATTGCTATACATGCTGCATACTTCAGGAGCACAGTCTGATATACTGGACTGTGTCAAAAGTCATTTCAGGGTTTCAGCAGCAAAAAGTACTGTTAAAAACTGACACATTAACAGTGACAATTTACATTTCAGGATTCATTGTACAAAGTTTCCAGATCACTCAGAAACATTCAGAGTCTTTCTGCTAAAGAGTGTCCACTAAAAATATATAACTATCAGTTAACAGTACCAAAACAAACAATCATCAGAAATTTCAGCAGTGCAAATCAAAACTATGTTCTATTGATAGATAAGGCCTGTTTAAGAAGGAAGCTCAGTACAGTCTGCTGAGTGAAGTCAGATTCAGAGTACAGAAGAAATGATCCACAGGAGCATACCCAAAGAAAAGCAGAGTTTATTTGCCATTAAACATTGGCCTCTTCCTCCCACACTACTAGCATATGTAAAATGCCAATGAAGGCAAAAGAAATTTACTTAACTTGTAGACTTTGGAATTTACTTCTTATTTGTTTTTCAGATTTATTTATGACTTCTACTTTAAAAACTAAGTGCCTTTGTCTCAATTTCCTGCTTGTTTTATGTTATATCAAAGTAATCTTGATTTCTATGGACTTGCTCTCAGTTAAACATTTCAATGTCATGAATAATAACTATTGAAATGCAGTTTTATGCAATAATCAAAATCCATGAAGCTATCATTCCTATCTCTGTCTGCCCTGAATTTTCTCCAGTGCCTCTGTTCCACACTGCAGCTGACTTTCAGTCAAGAGATTCCAAGCAATTCTAACACAATTCTTCAAGAAAACTTGTCCTGCAGTTTATGAATAGGAAATAGATTTTGCACTCAGTTTCCTGGATTCACTCTAGCTGTCTACTTCATTATAGTTTTAATGCTTTGGTTTGAGAAAACTCCTGAGTTTCAGGGACATAAAACATCCTAGTGTCACAAGTTGTGAGCTCGAAGCCTCAATATAACAACTTTCCTAACTAAAAAAGTAAAATGACAAGTGGCCATATTTCTCCGAGTATGTTTGTCTGGGGTAGAAAGAGTTCTCAGCAAACTAATGGGTTTTTCTGATGGAGAGAAGGGATGAGAAGTTAACAGTCTGGTAGAAGTTATCACCCTGCTGATGACATCTAGTACAAATGATTGGAAACCCTTCTAGAGACAAACATGTTTGTTTGACTTTGGGTGGTAGACCACTCCTGAAGTGGTAAGGTATGCATGGCGGTATAGCTGCTGGCCTAGGGACAGCAGGAAGTCCCAAGGAATAGGATCATCTGTAACTAGTTTAATTTAGGGTGATCCAAGTCCAACAGAACCTGTATTTACATTTAAAAAGCTGAACACTCTCTACCACAGTATTAAGCGGCCTTGTGAACTGCATGAACTGAAAGTTAATTCTCCTGGTGCACTTAAGAATAGACTAGCTTTAAGAAAGCAAAATCTGTCGTCTGATAAACAGACTAGCTTTCAGCAGCAAAAGGTACTGTTAAAAAACTGACACATTAACAGTGGCAATTTACATTTCAGGGTTCATTGTACAAAGTTTTCAGACAGACTTGAAAAGTGAGCCCACAATAACCTAATGAGGTTCAATAAGGCAAAGAGCAAGGTGTTTCACTTGGGTCAGGACAATCCTAGATGAGTACAGACTGGGAGATAAGCTCTAAAGCGCAGCCCTGTTGAGAAGGACTTGGGGGTCCTGATGAATGAAGAGGTGGACATGAGCCAGCAGTGTGTTCTTGCAGCCCAGAACACCAGTGATATCCTAGGTTGCATCAAAAGAGAAGTAGGTAGCAGGGAGAAGAAGGTGATTATCCCCCTCTACTCTGCCCTTGTGAGCCTCCATCTGGAGTACTATGTCCAGTAAAGGAAGGATGCAGAGCTGTTGGAGTGGGTCCAAAGAAGGGCCACGAGGGTGACCAGAGGGCTGGAGCAACTCTCCTATGGTGGATGGTTGAGGGAGTTGGGCTTGTTTAGTGTCAATGGTTTACCGGGCTGGTTTGGCCCGGTTCCGCAACAATTGGTGTGGGGGACCCATGGACCCACGCCCCAGGAAAGGGGAAGGGGGAAAGGGAAAAGGGAAAAGGCAGATGAGCTTAGAAATAAAACAGCGGCAACGATCTGAGGAGGAAAGCTGATTTACTAGATCAGGTATCAGAGAGCAAAATAACACAATATAATACAATATAATTGGAATTGAAGCTAATAAATCAAATAAAATGAGCAAGAGAGAGTGTCCGATAAACCGAAGGCCTTACGCTAAATGCTGAAGGTGAGACGGCAGCGAGCACCCACTGTTGAGTCGATCCCAAAGGAAAGAGAGAGTCCCATGACCACAGACAATTTTTAACTTTCCCTCTGAGCGTAAATATGTAAAAATGCAAAGCATCGCAAAGTCCTCTGGTGAATGTAGTTCTTCTTCTCTTCTGAGACAGGTATACCTGGAACTATCGATGATCCATGGAGCTGGAGCATTAACTCTTCAACTCCAAATGCACTACATGATGTTATGATGTGGAATACCAATACCAAAAATCATAAAACCATAACATTTAGCTTGAAAAGAAGGCTCTAGGAAGGCATCATTGTGATCTTCCAGTACTTGAAAGGAGTTTAGAAGCAGGAGGGGACTAACACAGGTACATAGTGATACAAGGAGGGGGAATGAATTTAAACTGAAAGTAAGAACGTTTAGGTTAGATATTAGGAAGAAATCATTCACTTGGAAGGTTGTGAGGCAATGGAACAGGCTGCCCAGAGAAGCTGTGGATGCCACACCCCTTGAGGCATTCAAGACCAGGTTTGATGGTTTCCTGGACAGTCTGATCTAGTGGTTCGAAACCCTGCAAAGGGGTTGGAGCCAGATGATCTTTGAGGTGTCTTCCAACCCAAGCCATTTTATGATGCTATGAAAAGGCTGGTGACTTGGGTGGTGCAGCCTATTGAGTGGGAGAACTGAAAGGCTACAGTAAGCCCAGTCTAGAGTCTCTAATTTTTCATTCATGATTGATCAGACTACCACTGATGTAAGTGAGAGTTTCTCTCAATACGATCTTGTAAAGTCTTCAGAATTAAGTTCTGAAACAGCAGATAATTTTCTTCTTCCTCTCTTTAACAATAAATCTCTTATACAATAACGTATCACTAATGTCCCAGTCATTGTCTTTATAAACAAGTCAGAAAGTAAAGTCCTTTGTCCTCATTCATTGTCTTGTTTCTCTTCCCTGCTCAAATAAAATTTAGAAAAATAGGTAAATTCACTTCAGAGTAAACTCAGATAACCAGCTCAGGGCAGTGCTTCTGTGGCAGTGCGGGTGGTCTGAGTCACTTGGCAGTGAACTGACAGCTGAGTGGAATGATACAGTTGCTGGGTAGCAAGTGAGCCAGGGAGGTGCAGCTTGGGTTTCATTGCTACACATTTGCCTCAAATTCCATGGACAACGCATAGCTTTTTGTGGTACACAAGGCACCACGAGCCATTCTTTTCACTCAGTAAAGTAGTTATTTTGTAAACAAATGCTTATATTCATAAATAATCCATTCATTTGCAGGGGATCTCTGAAATTAGCCCTGAATGAGGCACTCAGTGTTGTTTACCATCTAGGCATGAAGGGCAGGTTTAGTATCAAGTGATTCAGAACACCAGTAGCTTACATCCTGATGTAACAAGTTAATCCAGCAAGACAGGCATTTGCTTCTAAGTGATATCATCAGTGAATCAATGGTGATCTCCTATACAGGCATCTCACACTGAGATTGCAGCACCATTGCAGATGCTGTGGAAACTTGCCACAGTTAACGGAGAGTGGAAAGATGTTCACCCACACCAGTACCTGTGGGAATCCCCAACTACATCTAGGAGAGATCACCAGTATGTAACTTTCTGGCAAGCAGGAAACTGGTTTGTAGCACTCAAGTCTCCACCCTGCCTCTATGTCAGTCATCCACACCTCAGTTATCCAACTGCCTCCAGTCCCAAGAGGGATCTTGTACCCCAGTTTGCTCCCTCAACTCTATGGAGAAGATGTCTGGCTCCTCCTTACCCTGTCAGGGGCTTTCACTGTAATTATCTATTCATGCTGCAACTAATTACACAATGCAGCCCCTAGAATGAATATAAAATAGAGCAGATGTGCAAGGACAAGGAATTAAATATTTATAAACAGTTCTATTTATTGTGTTACATCATTTATATTAACTAAAGGTTATTGTCCTTAGAGAGGACTTACAAATTAAGGAATTTTGGAAGTTAAAGTGCAGACATTTCTGAGCTATGTCTGAGCATAATAACACATGAAAATATATACAAGTGATAACATCTATATTTTTTTAGCATTGTTTAATTCAAAAATTGCAAAAGAGGTTTCTCCAAGTTTCCAGTAAGAAAAATAATCTTGGGCTGAAGTAATGCATAGAATAATTTAGTTCTAGAGAAAAATAATCAATAAAATATGGTCATGGGCACAGAGGAATAAGGAATAAGAGTTGGAACATACATATAGATCCTAAGGTGAGTTGTTGTTTAACTGGCAGGCAGCTAAGCACCAAATAGCTATTTGCTCACTCCCTCCAAAGTGGAATGAAAAAGAGAATTGGAAACCAAATAGAACTCGTGGGTTGAGATAAACTCTCTACTAAGACCCAAAAGGAAAATGGAAACAAAAATGTGACAATAACTATCTATCTATCTATCTATCTATCTCCACAATGCAATTACTTGTTACTAATCTAAGGGAAGAAGAAGGCCCGTGAAATGTGGAAAAAGTGTCTGACCACTTGGGAAGAATACAGAAATGGTATCAGGGCCTGCAGGGATGCAACGAGGAAGGCTAAAGCACACGTGGAATTGAATCTGGCAAAAGTGTTATAAAGTATAATAAAAAAGGCTTTTTAGAATATGTTAACAGTAAAAGGAAGACTAGGGAGAATTTGTGCCCTCTACTAAGTGAGGGGGGTGTTCTGGTAATGGGGGATGCTGAGAAGGCGGAGATACTGAACGCCTTCTTCCCTTCTGTCTTCAGTGAAAAAGCTCTCCCTCAGGAATCCCAGACTCTGGAGGTTAGTGAGAGGGTCTGGGGAATGGAAGACTTTCTTCTAGTCAGGGAAGAGGTGGTCCATGAGCGCCTAAGCAACACTAATGTTCATAAATCCATGGGACCCAATGGGGTGCATCCATGGGTGCTGAGGGAGCTGTGGGAGGTGACTGCTGAACTGCTATCATCTTTCAGAGGTCTTGGAGAATGAGGGATGTGCCTGAAGGCTGGAGGATAGCCACTGTCACTCTGGTCTTCAAAAAGGGCAAGAAGGAAGATCCGGGTAATTATAGGCCAGTCAGCCTCACCTTTGTCCCTGGAAAGGTGATGGAACAGTTTGTGCTGGATGCCATCTCCAGACAATTGGAAGAAAAGGAGGTTATCATGAGTAGCCAGCATGGGTTAAAGTTAAGGAAGTGTGGGATAGATGAGTGGACAGTGAGGTTGAGAACTGGTTGACTGGCAGAGCGCAGAGGGTTGTCGTTGGCAGTGCAGAGTCTGGTTGGAGACTTGTAACCAGCAGTGTCCNTGGCAAAGTGACGAGGCCAGACTCTTTTCGGCAGTGTGTGGAGACAGAACAAGGGGAAACGGCCAGAAACTGCAGCATAGGAGGTTCTACACGAATGGGAGCAAAAACTTCTTTACGGTGAGGGTGACGGAGCACTGGCACAGTCTGCCCAGGGCAGTTGTGGAATCTCCTTCTCTGGAGATATTCAAGACCCACCTGGACGCCTACCTGTGTGACCTGGTGTAGGGAACCTGCTTTGGCAGGGGGGGTGGACTCGATGATTTCTTGAGCTCCCTTCCAACCCCTATGATTCTGTGATTCTGTGAATTGACTGACAACCAGCCAACATTACAACTGCTTGCCAGCCAACACCCAGCCCAACCTCTCATCACACTCTGACAGACACCTGAGCTCAGATACCTGGCTTAGGCTTGTCTAGAGTATTTCTCTCCTTCCCTGCTCACATCATTCCTACTTTCTCTTCCACTGCCTCTACAGGGTCTACTTCTGATGCAGGTATATGGCTGTGGGTATGCTATACATTTGTTTTGCATCCAGTGTGAAGAGTATGGCTTCTTACTCTGCAGTATCTCTGCCTGCTGTTGCCTATCAGGAAATGCCTTGAGGACAGCTGAAGTTGGATTGCTTCCCAGGGCTGCAAAACTGAGCTGTTCAGTTCCTTTTCACAAGTCTGTCCTCATGGGTTCTGTGAGACAGCAGAAAACACTATAATGCTGCATCTCAAATTATGTTAAATGGCCACACCAGTCTCAGATCAAAGAGTCTTTTATTGATATGCAAACAATGGACCAAATCAGCAAGATGCCAGCGATCCACACTTGCAAGTAATAAAGAATGCATACGGCTCCTCTCTGATAGACATTGAATCTTAACCGAGGCATTTGTGTGAAGTAGCAGATTCAGCTCCAGATCCTAACAAGTATAAATCATAAATTGCTGTCCCCTGACTGTATTACCCAATAAGTAAATAGTTACATCTTACCATTTCAAGAAAGAATTGTTGCCAGTTATATCTGATTTTCCACCAACATACTTATCTCCACGAATATGCAAGAATAAACTGCAAACTACCACTCAAACCTTGAAAAAGTACTAATCTCTGCCACAATTTCCATCAACTTAAGTAATTGTAAAATACAACAACTACATAAAGTGGTCCTCTGCCTTACCAAGTTCAATTCTATTGAACTAAATAGAATTTATCCTATTATAAAATGACTTGAAAGATGACCAAATGTGACATCACTCAGAGCAATTGTATGGGAACAGCTAGGTCACAGCCTGAATCAATGATTGAGCACCTGGTGAAGGGTGTAGCCAGCCTGGGAGCGCAGGTGGGAGCAATTCACCTGTGTGACCAGAATGGGTGGAAACAGGGTTCACCCCTCCTTAACCTCATTTAAGGGCTGGCAGCTGACTACTTCCTTTGGAGTGTTTGGTGGGTGCTGGTCCTCAGAATGTGATTCCCTTCTTTATCACTGGATTGTGACCATTACCTTTCTTGTGTGCCCCAAAATTGGCTTAAAGCAACTATATCTGCTGCTGCTTATCCTTATAGCAATATGTACAATTAAAGTATGCATATGCTGTTCCAAAGGTAGAGAATCTTTTGGCTAAAGTACGATAGGTGGGAGACAGCCATAGTTACCAAGAGTGTCCAAGGCTTTATTAGAAAGTGTGGTCAACTCAATATCTGCAGGCCTAAACTCTCTATGAGTACAGTGAGAACAGCTCTCCATTCTAGGTCTCTTAGCTATTTGAGAAACTCCTACAGGCTGAAGGCTTTTCCTTGTTGCATGTGAGCATTGATTTTAACCTAAACATAGCTCAGAATGCTGTTTGCATGATTTAATCTTATGCAACTGTCAGTTATAACTGAGAAACCAAAGAAAGTAATCCTACAGTTTTCTTCTGTAAAAGGTAGTACACTTCTATGAGAAAATACCCATGTATATTCTAAAACCTACACACTTTTACCACATTTGAAGTAATGAGCAATTGTAATAAAGTTGGGAGGAATTGCAACACCGATTTTGCTGCCATAGAGAAAGACTTCAACAGGCTGGAGAAATGGATGAAGATGAATCTCACAAAGTTCAGCAAAGGAAAATGAACTCCTGCACCTAAGAAGAGTAACTCCAAGCACTAATACACACAGAGAGTTGACTTTTTTATTATTATTTTTTTTAAAGCAGTTCTGCAAAAAAAAAAACGAAACAACTGGTGGATGACAAGTGGAATATGAGTTAGGATTAAAGGATTTCATGTACAAGAAGTTTACAGAGCTGGGATTCTTATTCTACAAAAAGAGAAGGCTCAGGGGGATCTCATCAATAAATTCAAATATTCAATGGGACCATTGAAAAAGTGCTAGGCCCTTTTCAGGAGTACCAAGTGAAACAACAGGAAACAATGGGATCAATCTGAAATATAGGGAATCCAAGTTAAACATAGGGAAAAAACTGCTTTAGTATTGTCATGGTTTTATGATTTTAGTTACCAATGCTGCACAACATAACATCATGTTGTACAATGGGAGTTAATGCTGTAGTTCTGTGGATTGTTGACAGTTCTTCTTAACTGTCTCAGAAGAACTACAGCTCCCAGAAGACTTCACTGTTCTGTTTCTGTTCAGAGGAAAGATAAAACTTACTAGGAATCATAATTCTGTTATCCATTTTTTCTGCTTGTCTCTGTGGTGGGTGCTCCCTTGCCATCTCATCTTCAGCATTAGAATAAGACCTAAGTTTTCTCTATCTCTCACTTAATTGATTTATTAGCTTCAATTCCTATTATCTTGGTAACTCCCATTCTACTATCTTATTTAGTAAAATAGTTTTCTCCCTTAGCTTGTTGCTGCTGTTTTGTTTTTAGGCCTATCTTCCATTATCCCTTCCTCTTTTTCCCTCCCCACCATTAGTCACAGAACTAGTCCAAACTGAGACAGAACCATGTCAAGTATAAGAGTGGTCAAACACTGGAGCAGGTTGCCCAGATAACTTGTACAATATACATTCCTGGAAACATCCAAAAGCAAGCTGGACAAGGCCCTGGACAACCTGCTGTGGCTGACCAAGCTGTCAACAGGAGCTAGGTTATATGACCTGGGCGGGTCCCTTCCAACCACAGCCATTCTGCAACAGGACTACCAGCTGGGAACACCAGACTCTCTCACAACATAAGTAGTAACAGATAATAGGACTTATAATTGCTCCTATGTTGGTAATTCAGTAGTCTCATACCCCTACTGTCTTCAATGAAAAGCTACAAAACCATTTTGCTTTTCTTCCTTTTATCATGCCAAGTTATGGCATTCATACAATATATTTTCATTAGTCCCATGAAAAAAAACTACTGCAGAAAGGGAATTTGGAAATCTTACTCATTTCCATGTATTCTGGAGTCAGTCCAGTGAATGGTTCCAAGCTGTAGTCAAGATTCCACTGCTGAGGGTCCTTTGGTTGGTTGATGTCCATTTCTATCCGTTCAGTTCTTTCATCCTTCACCTTCCTGAAAAGCTTCTTTAATTTCCTGAGGAACAAAAAATTAAACCAAGTCTTTTTCATTTTTTATTTTTTCTCCCAATAGGATCTGGCCTAAATCTTTGTACTAGAACACAAAATGAATATCAAGTTGCTTTGGAGTCACAAAGGCTTGGTTTGGAGCTTCTCTTCTGCTTATTGCCAGCTAACAGGTTGCTGAATGAAGCAGTTGCTGTGTTGCTGTATCAGAAGAAAGTTGCAACACCATAACATGCTATGATAAAGACGAACCTGGTACTTCATAGTAATTACATGTCTCTAGATACATATTGACAAAGCATAATTCTGAAGCTTAAGCACCTTGGGTTTAAATAATAGTAGTAGTTATTAATACACATCTCCTTCAAGAAGGAAAAATGAGCAAAGACCTGGACGGTAATGTGATATCTTCATACTTCATATATAGCAAGATCAAAATGTCTGTATATATATATACATATATATATATATATATATGTATACTGTACACATATATGTATATATATAGCCAATTAAAGAGGATACAAGAATATACTCATTCATAAACCTGGCAGACTTATGAAATTTAAACATAAAGACTTCTCACTGTCAACACCAAAAGATTCTCTGCTAATAAATCTGCATCACCAAAAAATAAGTGTATCTAACATACTGATAGGTGTGAAGCAATGTAAGACTCTAAAAATAAACATCAATGACTTCAAGTGAGCTGTGTAAACAACAGGGAACACTTAAAGACCCTTGGGTTCCAGTGATCTCTTATCTCAAGCACGTGTGTTTAAATCAAGAAATATCTATCTATCTATCTATCTATCTATCTATCTATCTATCTATCTATCTATCTATCCACATGTCTACTGCTTGTGGAATCTTAAAGAGAAAGCACTTTTCATAGATTCATAAGATTCATAGATACA
>VXAB01007937.1:0-43936 GCA_013399175.1 Odontophorus gujanensis
AACATGAGGGAAATCAACTCTTTTTACAGATTCATAGTGATAGGACAAGAGGGACTGGTTTTAAAGTACAGGAGGGAAGATTTAGATTAGATAGCAGGGGGAATTTTTTTACTGAGAGAGTGGTGAGGTGCTCAAACAGATTGCCCAGAGATGTTGTGGATGCCTCATCCCTAGAGGTGTTTAAGGCCAGGTTGAATGGAGCCCTGGGCAATACGATCTAGTGGCTGCCCTAGTGGCTGACAGCCCTGTCTGTGGCAGGGGGGCTGGAATTTGATGATCCTTGAGGTCCCTACCAACCCAAGCCATTCTATATCTGATTTTTTGAGTTTTCTTTGGATTTGGTATAATCAAATTCACATTATACTCTTGCAAAACTGGTATATATTTAAACAATTGCAGAAGGCTCAATTAGTTAATTATCAGTTAAACAGTCATCAGAGATCCTTGCTTGTGATGTACTGTGCTAATTTTGCAAGAAACTTCATTGAAAATTTAATAGAGAATTAAATGAATGAGTTTCAATTTCTTACTGTATTTGAATTAAAAATGTTTAAATTTGTATTGTATTCTTCAACAAAAAATATAAAGTGACATTAGTAGTATACCCCCACTCCCCTCCCCCCCAGCAAAGGGACAAAAACAAGGAATCAAAGCTGTGAAAGCAAGGCAATGGAATCAGAAAGAGTTTGTTGTAAATAATCATCCAAAAAGTTTGGAAGTGCACCAGATCCTTGTGAAACTGTTTGTCATTTCGTTGCCTGGTTCATACATACTTAAAATAACCCCATGCAAAGGACAATTCTGTATGATGGGGCCTCATGAGGGCAGTGTAGAGAGGAGCAGTCATCTCCCTTTCCTCTTCTTGCCACCCTTTTTGATGCAGCCCAGGATACAGTTGGAATTCTGGGCTGCAAGTGCAATCTGTGGTTCATGTCCAGTTTTTTGTCCACCAGAACCTCCAAGTCCTTCTTGGCAAGGCTGCTTTCTATGAGTTCACCTCCTAGCCTTTACGCATATCTGGACCTAGGTGCAACAACTTGCACCTGGCCTTGTTGAGCCTCATCATGTTCATGCGGGCCCATTTTTTCAAGGTTGTCCAGGTTACTTTGGGTGGTATCTGTTTCTTTTATTGTGTTGTCTGCATCACTCAACTTGGTGTCATCCACAAGCCTGCTGAGGGTGCAGTGCACACTATCTGTTTCTTTGTACCGTTAATAAAGATGTCAAAGAGCACCAGACCCAAGATGTACCTCTGCAGGACACCACTTTTCATTGGCCTTGACCTGGATGTAGAGCTGCCGACCATAACTCTGGTTGCGACCATCCAGTCAATTCCTTATCCATCCTTCACTGTTATCTACTGAAAAGTCCACCATTTAAATTCATACCTCTTCAATATGGAGACAAGAATGTCATGTCAATTTGTGGCAGCGATGCCCACAGTGTTGACTTACCAATTTAGGGAGCAAACTGAATGTCCATGACCTCCAGATAAATTGAGACAATGTGGTACAAGTTCTGAAACAAAAATCTGCTATAGTAAATTAAAAATGGAAATAGGGGTGTCTCCTAGTAAGATATACTTCCTCATCCCATCCTCATGTTTCCTATTTGATGAGTAAATGTTTATTAGTCTCCCTAGGAGACTAAGGGGACAAGCAGATCTCTATTGTTCATGTGTGCTGGAGAATTTAAGACACAGTTTGTTGTGTTCAATCAAACAGAAAATAAACGCAGTGAAGTACCTGGCTGAATCCATGTAGTCCATCAAAATATTGGACTGGACTAGGCTAGCATATGTGAGTGTACCACAGTGTAGTTCAGAGGCATACCAGATCACTGCAGTAACTATAATGTTGAGGAGTAGTACACAGACAAGCACATGCTAGTTTTATAAATTCCTAAATCAAAAGGAACTGTTTATTTCACAGAAGTATCCAGAATTACAGAGGAGTTGACGTTGGTGGAGGAGTAATCTTCCTGCTTAGAGCAGAATCACCTGGAGCATGCTACTCATGTGCAATGTCCAGTTGTGTTTTTTAAATTTCCAAGGACAGAAACACCACAATCTCCTTTGGGATCCTGTTCATAATGAAGAGCTTCTCCTTTGTTCAAAGGGATTTTCTTCAGTTACTTCTTGTCACTGGATATCTCTGTGAAGAGTTTGTCTTCTTTACTCCTCTCAAGGGATGTTTATACACATAATTCCCTCAAAGCCTCCTCTTCCTGAAACTAAACAATCTGAGCTCTCTCAGTCCCTCCTGTTATGTCAAATTCTCCAATCCTATAATTGGTTTCATAGCTCTACACTGAGTTTTCTGCAGTTTACCTGCATCTCTTCTGTTGCTGGACCTGTGTAGAACGCGACTCAGCATTACGGATGTGTTTCCCCAGTTCAGAACAGAGGAGAAGGGTTATGTCCTCTGACATGCTGGCAACTCTGTAATACATTTCAAGAGCAAGATGAGCTTCCTCTTTTGTTCAAGATCATACTGCTGGTTCACAACTGAGCTGGTGTCCATGAGGATTCCCATGACCTTTTCTAGAGACCTGCTTTCCATCTGGTCAGTTCTCAGCATGTACTGGTGCATGGGATTGTTCCTCTCCAAGTGCAGGTCTTCACACTTTCCTTTGTATCACTTCATGAAGCGTATTTTTCCAGCCTGTCTAGTTACCACTGTGTACACCCACCTGTTGTACCAGCTGTTTCTCCCAATTTTGAATTGCCTACAAACTTGATGAAGAAACATCTTGTTATACCATTCTGGTCTCTGATAAAGTTTTAGGCACAATATATAATATTTCTGAAATCAGTAGAAACCTGCTGATTTCTGAAGGTGATGCACTTATCACCATATGCTGATTTTTTCAAAAGGAACAGGTAGATTACACATGCATTATAGTTATATGATAATGATAGAACATGATTTTTTTCTGCTTTCTTTGGATTTTAACATTTTGATCTGCCTTTTGGACTTTGAGATGTCTGGTAAAAATGACCAGTGAACTAATTTCTCTCATCACTCAGATTGTGTATATATATATATTTTAACATGGTTAGGAAGCAATCCTCAAGTAAGTCATAGTTATCACACCACACAGAAAGTTGCACAAAATATACCACATGTGCATGTCTGGAACATAATGGAAAAAGCTAAATTATGTCTCATTTTGTCAAATTCAACCTTAAAACTAAACTAAATGCTAGGAGAGTCCAAGGAATTCTGGGTAACTACCCCAGATTTTTGCTGTTTTTCTCCACAAAATGAATACCTCTCAAATATCTCGTATCTTATGAGATTAATGATCAGAACCCTAGATTAACTATCAGAAATAGTCTTTCAGTGAGACTTTCAGATGTACAAAACTGCCACTTTACATCTTGGTGCTTGTTCTGCAGAGTAATTCTTCAGGACTGGGCATAAGAAGACAGCAGGGAAAAACACCTGGTGTTCTCTATGGCTCTGAGCCAGCTCTGAAAGGCAAGAAATTTCATCACAGCAAGAGAAGAACAGGATCTCAACAAGGCAATGAGCATGCTATGACATTATTTGTGTGGTTGCAGATGATATGTTTTGAAATTGATGAAATACAGTGGAAAAGACAACCCTCTAACTTGATTAATAATTGACCTCTTTAACAGTCTCTCTGATGCACCCGGCTGGAAGCAAATGAAGGTGTTTTCACTTTCAGTTCTTTCCATGCCATCTTAAAGGGATGCTGAGTGATGCAATATACAAATGATATTGCTACAGAGTGAATTTATAGTTGTAAGTGAAATCTGCCCATCAATACCTGCAACAAATGTTAGACTTGGAAGGAAAGATCCTAAGGGGGAAAAAAATTACCCACATGATAACAGATCAGGCTTTAATTTCCCATCTGCTGATGAGAAATGAGATGAATCATACAATAACTAAGGTTTGAAAAGACATCCAAGATCATCCAGTCCAAGAAATTGAAGAGTGATTTGTCAGTCAGTCAGGTCAACAGCACTCAGTCATGTTTAACCAGATCCCTACTGCCAAACTGAGGTTTCCTGTGAGTCTTATCCTCTAAGGCTTTCAACTAATAACTAAAAAAATCATCACTGCTGCTTTTATTTCTTCTCTCAGCTCAGGCTATTCTCTATGTCCACTCAAGCATGGATTTAGATCACCTCTTTCAGTCCTATAAAGCCCATGCAAGCACATTCTTCTGGGTACTGCACTGCAATCTCATGTGTTATCACAGCTTCTCTTCCACTTTAGACACTACTCAGTGTGTTGTTTCATGAACCCCAGGAAATACTGTTTACAGTGATGTTACACTGATATTTCCTGAAAGGCATATTTCATTATCAGGAACCCGACTGCAAGCTCCTCCATGACATTATCCCATATAACTGCTGACTTACTCCTTAAACAACATGAAGAACATGTACCTTGGCTGCATGAGTTGGACACAGCACATAGCTACCCCATCACCAGCTTGAGCTTGTCAAATATGTAAGTGAATTATGTAGGTTGGTCTGAAAGTAATCCCTCCCATTTCTTTCCATGGAAACTATAAAAGAGACGAAGAGCACAATAACTCAGTTTGATAGAGTAAATTCTCAGCTACTAAAAATGATTTTTCAACACGGTCACTATTTTTAACTATGCATTGAAGAAGTGATGAAGAAGAGTCTGCATGCTGTGCTTGTCAAAATCTGCACCAGCATAAGTGACTATTATTGCTGTCATTTCTGTTGAAATGCACCACCCACTGCTTCACTGTGCTCACATCCACTGTTTGGTCTCCATAAACATTCAGAAAGTGTTGACAAATGTCAACGGGTGGCATTTTTTTCATGTAGAGGAGCTCAGTTTCACACCTTTGCTTTATATGTACAGAATTCAACCTCTACTGCCATACCACCACCGTCTGCCACTGCCACTGTCGAGGGACAACATAACAAAACAGGAGGCATTGGAGCAGCCCTCCTGCATTTTTATCAGCCTTGGTTATGTAAAAATGTTTTATTTTGTCCCCTAACTCTAAATATAGTCATAAAATTTCTTCATTAAAACTGCATTGTCATGATTTGGAAATGAAATGTTTAGTTAGAAGACATTTCTGATAATGTTCTTAACTGGGAATGGGCCAAAAAACTTAGAATGAAATTGTTAATTATAATTTAATTTACTAAAATAAACAGTCTCATTGATTTCAGTAGAATTACATGAATTAGTGAAATGAGAGTTTTCCCTGAGGTAAATCTTTAAATTAAAAGCTGATAGAAATCTTGGTTTAGGTAATTGTTGACTGAGTTTGAAATACATACTGCTGATTATGATTCATTTTTTACTTTTATATTTTGTATGCTTGCTTATTTATAGTTTACCCAATGGAGAAGAAAGAAGTGCCTCATTATAAAAATAAAATGTCAATATATTTCTATGTTTCTGTGTTTGCTCTTCATTTAAAATAGTTGCTAGTTTTAATGTGTTGGTTTTTCAAAAATAATTGATTTTAGAAAGCTAAGTCAAAATGTTTGGCATGTTCTTTTGAATGAGATAAAGTTAGATTCTTATCTGCTCTGTGTTATTTATTGTTTGACATATTGGATTTGTGGCATCTAAAAGTCTGGATCAAGATGGCGATCCCATTGTGCTATGCATGCTGAATCCTGCTTTCAGTGAGGCAGAGGAGAAATTTCAGGACCTGTACCAACATCATTTGTATGCACAAATGTAAAGAGGTACATTCCACAAGTGCATGTGTATTGCTGTGCATGTGGGTGTGAGTGTGTGTGGACACACTTGCATGTGCACACTTTGCCCTTGCTTTGGGAGTTTGATGTGCAGTGAGAGAATTTTAATCCAATTTTTTGACCTTTCTGAGGAGTGAAAGGAAAGTTGGGAGGGGGAAGTGTACACTCCTGCAGTTTACTTCCTTTAAAGTGATCTCTGTAAGACAATAGGGATGAGATAGAAGAGCAAAACTGCCAATTTCCAGGAGATTTGTTCTCAGTGCATTTAATACCCAGCCTCAGATGTTGAAAGTGAACTGCCACTGCTAAAATGCAGAATGTTATTTCCAAGGGGTCATGGAGCAGCGAGTGCAATTATTTAGAGGTATAAGTCTTAAGATGGCAGCAAGGAAAATGTTCAGTGACCACACCAATGTGCTAAATGACCTTTCCTCCAGATGCATATAAGGTTATTCTTTCAAAGCGTTTGAATTTGCATTCAGGTGCTTTTGCTTAGCTAGTACTGAAGTCATAGAAAGTGGAGCGATTGTCTATGGGAAGGTAATTTAGGACAAAGGGTTCGTGGAGCATCTACTGAGCATGAAAAATGCCAGACTGATATTTGAAAACAGAACTAAAAGGGAATCCAGAAATAAAGTGCAAGAAGCATAATTTAGGTAATATTTCTTGGTGATAGATAACTGATTACCATTTAAAGGGCATTCCTAGTCCACTGATGTCAGTGGTAGCTTTTCAGGATATGTTTGGCTTGGCCTACAGCATCTTGACCAGTCCATGGAGATCATTTCAACAGTGTGATTGAATACTATTTAAGGCAATAGACTGCTAAGTAACTACATTACTTATGACAAGGCACATTTTATTCCCCGTTTAAGTATGACATATTTCTCATTTCTCTTATGACTTAAGTTCAAGTTTTGGTATGTAAAAATTAAGACAGCGCTGTTTTAACCATGTTAGAGCCTGGTGCCTATTTGGCGTATTGTTTGCTCAGTAGGAGAAAATGCAGCTTGCAATATAATGAAATTCAACCCATTAGTATACTCTTGCCACATATTGCTGTGCCCTATGCCATTCACCTCTCATTTAGTTATGAAATCTTTTTCAGAAACAGAAATTCTTTGTTCTTCCCGTTCTGTTTATGCCTTACTGTGCTCTGATCCTTACTGATGTGGAGAAATTCTCTGCTCTTTTATGATCTAAAGCAGATTTGAATGTAACATTCCAAAGATGAAAGCTTCACTGACAGCAGTGCAGAGTTCCTGGCAGAAATCTCTGTTCTCAATATCCTCTGTCAAAAGAAATGTTTTTAGCTACAAGACCAATACATACTCTTCACGACTGAGCAGTGAAAGTGCCTGCTCCCAGATAAACTGAAGTATTCTGTAGATGTGGTTATGCTGTTTTAAGGGACAGGTGTTTCACTGTTCATATTGATATTTTAAATTTACATTATAAAAGTTTAAGTCACAAAGACAAGTTATGGTTTTCAACTTCAAGTAGTAGTGACAGACTGCACAGAAATGTCATAATTTTCTCAAGATTTTAGTAGAATTCACTCTCCTAAGAACTATTTAATTCAGAGTGAATTAAAAAGTAGTGCTTTGGTATAAACATTGCAATACAATGTCAATTTATGTCTTTTTGACATATTTCCTGATTTCAAAATCTTGTTGCAAAACAGCTTTTAATTTCTCCTAAGTCTGACAATTAAGCACATTTTTGCTATGACAAAGTGATGTTGTTCAAGTATGACAAGAATACTAATATGAAGGAAAATATCAGAAAAAATGTCTGTCACTACCCTAAGAAATACCAAGGTTATACTACTGCAATCAGCTATGCTCTCATTAAGATTACTTACTGAAATACCCTACCTTTGCTTTCTTTAATCATACAAATTCATACACAAGAATAGCAACTAAGATCTTTAGATAGTATTGTTGAAAATTCCACAGTGTTGATAAGTTAGTTTTCCCTTAGAGTACATAACATGCAAGAGGAATTCTGTTTCTCTTACAGTCTGTTTTGCTCAGTGCTTTGCTCAGCATTTGGGAAACACTGTAAGCACTTGGTGTAAGAAACTATCAGCTTCGTGCTGCCTTTAGCAGTTATCTGCAGGCACTACTCTCATACACACCTCCACAGTCAAAAACAAATCTTCTATTTCAACTATGATATGCAACTTTGAATCTCTCAGTTGCTGTAGCCAGGAGAGAAAAATGCGCTCAAAGGGATTTATTTATTTTTTAAGGGGTAACACACTTCAACAATCAAAGACGGAAATCAGCTAAAAAGTCACACAGAACTGTATTTAAAATCATTGGTTTAGGAGTGTGGGGTGGGGTAAGTGTGGGAGAAATCCCCTTAAGTAAACGCATTAGAAAAATGGAATGAATGTAAAATTCAACAGTTTAATTGGATCCCAAGGAATTATCTTGGAACCTGCAAACTGGCTTCCAAGGCTTGCTAACCAACTTACCTTCATCAAATGCTTAAAGGCTTTCCTCACATTGTCAGAAGCATTTTAAGCAAACACAGCACTCAGCTACATACCATGACAAATTTTGCCCTTAGGCTGTTAAAGTGGCTTTAAACTAGCGAGGTGTGATCTTAAAAATAGGCATATACTTTGTACATATTTCATCCCAAGCTGCCTCCCTCCTCCAGAGATGCTTTTATATCTTAGAAATTTAGCTGGGTTATTAAATAATTAACTTGTGCATTTTCCCTCTTTAGGTACTGAAGAGTGAGCAACTGTCAATCAGATGGGACCCTCCTGAACTAGGTGAATGCTGACATTTGGCAAGTGTCATCACAGTTACCTGCCCGTGCCCTTGTAATGCTTTAAGCCAGTGACCCTTCCCTCTTTGTCACACATTTCAGGTAGCGCTCAGAGCTTTGTGTGCAACTGAGGTCAACCTCCAACCAACCAAGTGCTCTGTCCTGTTCGCACAAAGCTTTCCCTGAAGGCAAGAGAAAAGAATAATAAAAGGGGGAAATGGCCTGCTGAGCAAAGGCTCTGAGTCTTTTATAACAGGAGGTCGTTTCTGATTATAGGAAGGAACCTTCTGTGGCCATGGAAACCAAAATGCCACACAAAAGCCAGAGGGTGCTTAGGAGGTAAACAAGATAGATGAAAGGTGATGGTGCTTTTAATCTCCATAATCAATGTACTTAGGTGAGTGACTTTAATTTAATCCATGTCTGATTAACCTTTTTCCTTTGTTTACACCATTATAGGATGTTTTCTCCTGTAAAATTTTTTAACAAATCTTAGAAAAATTCCCAGGGAGGGCTGCCTCTGCAGTGTTTTCATCCTATTCACCCCCTTGATGTAATCATGGATGTTCTCATTATCCACATAAATGCCTAATCCTTCTTACTCCTGCTAAGCTTATCCTCAGTGCTATATTTTGAATGAGAGAGTGAAAGTTCTTATACAAATACAAATTCTTCTGACTTTCCTTTTTGGACACCTAGCAAGATGAAATAGCTGAAAACAATGGCACTCAGTAAGGAAATCTTTTCCATCAAGAAGCCTTGGAGCAGTTTGGTGAAAACTGGTTTTGATTTGGTTGAGTTATGAGCCCTCAAAAACTGCACATCGTGCATGCTTAGACATTTTTAAATAACAGCAGTGGTTTTAATGACAGCTGAATGTTTGGACGGAAGCTGTGCCGTGCATGTGTGCGCGGCTAATTTACCTACTTACTGAAAAATATACTCTGGGGTAGTGCTCCGAATGAACCCTGCCACATTTGGTTTAGGTTGGCTTGCACAACTGAAAATCCTCTCATACTGCTGCGCAAAGTTTTCCACTAAGATGGGCATTTTATGGATGAGACTTTCAAAAGTAAGTCTCCAGCTGAGGGAGTAGATCGCACTCAGAAAAGAAAGTGGGGCAGAAAAAAAAGATAAGACAGGATCTTGTGTTTCTATGTCCTTTGGAATTAAGGAGTAGATTCAATAAAGACGGACATTTAAGTACTTATCTCAGTCTCACTGCCATTAGAGTATGAGGTTTAATACTTCTCTGAATCTTACTCTGGCCTCCAAATGAAAACAGAATGCAGACTTATTCACTTAGGCTTTCTAAACTATCTGTAGGAGGAGAAGAATTCTTCAAAATAGAGTTTGCAGGAAAAACTGCCTAAACTCACCAACTTCAAGTTATTTTTTTCTCTTTCCAGAGCTAAGGTACTTTACCAGAGCAGCTAACAGCTGCCTCTGTCCAGCCAAAATCTATGTTCTTTCCTGAGTGTAGCTGCCTCTCTCAATCCTTTTGAAGAGTGGAACAGATCTTAGTGTTTTCTTTTAAAATATAAGCAGAGGAGGCACTGTCACTGCTTCTGCCCACTCTCTATGTCATAAACTGGAAGCAAGAGTGCTTATTCAAGGAATAGAAGAGACAAATGTCAATGCCAGGGTGTTTGAACCTGGTCCTGTGCTGCCCAGGTTATGCCTGGGGAAGATGACTTTCTGGATCTGGGCTGCTCTTCAGGAACAGATATGAGGATTTGGGGTGCAGGCAGGTAAAAATACATGTGGGTTCCTAATTCAGTAACCTTGGAAGAATAAGAAGTTCCTCATACGAAAATAACACTTCGACTTATCAGAGAGTGACTCCATTGGATGCTAATCCAGGGCAGTTCTTTGCTTGCACTGCAGTAAAACTGCAAATACTTCAGGAACTTCAAGGAAAAATAAGTAAAAGAGAGACAGAATCAAAACAGTTTTCAGAGCTACAGTTTCAGGTTAATCAACCAAGTCATTCTAAATCCTGTTTTTCATCTGCCCAAATTAAATACAGGGGGCTGCAGATGTTGCAATGTCTGATTTTTTAATTAAACTACTGTTATTCACTTGAGAGGAATGCAGGTTTTCTTTGCCCTGAATGCAGAGAGTTAGGATCCTAATTATGAACTTCCTAGTAGTTACAAAGCAATTACATGAAGCTGTCTCCTCTAGCCAGAAGGAAATGTAAAGAACATCTAGTCAACTGGCTCTAGGCAAAGGAGAGGCTCTTCTTTCAGAGTTGACAGCTGTGAATCCTTCCACAGAGTTAAATGCCTCAGCCAGGTAACACTGAAGGAAAATAGATTTGGTGTGTTACCTTCTTCTGCTAATATTAAGCATCCAACTGCCGTTTGGAATATTCAGATCCTGCTGTTCATGTCTGCTGCTTGAATCTTTCTCTGCAGATCCTCAATCTCTATCCACTAAGCTGGAAGATATTCTGAAACAGACATCAGAGAGAGCTCCTCAGTCTAAGTAAAATTATTTTAAACAAAGTAAGAATCATTTCTCTTTTTATTGAATCCATGGTTACGTGCTATCAAAGAGACTGTATCCAAGAACCTTCTGTGTGCTTTTGCAAGAGAATAATTATCTCTTTCTCTCTCTCTGGTGTTTAAATTATTTATGCCAAAGCCATTTAAACAAGCAGGAAGGGAGAAGAACCTACAGAAGCATCTTTCAGTAACTTTCACACTATGTCATGGTTTCATGATTTTTGGTATCGGTATTCCACATCATAACATCATGTAGTGCATTTGGAGTTAAAGAGTTAATTCTCCAGCTCCATGGATCATGAATAGTTCCAGGTATACCTGTTTCAGAAGAGAAGAACTACGTTCCCCAGAGGTCTTTGCGTTGCTTTGTATTTTTTCCATTTTCTGTTCAGATCTACTCAGCATTGGGTGCTCGCTGCCGTCTCGCCTTCAGCATTTAGCGTAAGGCCTTCGGTTTGTCAGACACTCTCTCACTTTATTTGATTTATTAGCTTCAATTCCGATTATGTTGTATTATATTGTGTTGTTTTGCACTCTGATATCTTTTTTAGTAAATTAGCTTTTCTTCTCAGACTGTTGTCACTGTTGTGTTTTTAGGCCCATCTCCCTTTTCCTTTTTCCCTTTCCCCTTCCCCTTTTACGGGGTATGGGTCCGTGGGTCTCCCCACCCTAATCATCATAGAACCAGGCTGAACCAACCTGTAAACTGTTGGCACACTAACAATAGAAATTTAAGGTTCCAGTACCTGTGTGATCTGATCTTATGCAAGGAGTGGGGACGCAATTAATTCCTCTTTATCTTTGTTCTCTTCTACTCTGGTTAGCCACAGTCAGTAATTACCTTCTGGACCTATTTCTTAGCAAGTCTCTTCCATACAGCAAAGCAACAACGTAAATTTGAATGTTATATATAAAGACAGTGAGAAATGCTAGTATATGTGGACTTTGGGGTGATAAATCTGCAATTTTGTACTGGAGATACTTTCAGGGATGACTTTAAGATGAACAGTGAGCTTCCAGGGTCTCTTATTATAAGTTTTATATCTTGTTTTCACGACTCTTTCAATGACTGAAGCTTTTCAGGTCTTTCAAAAACCCTCAACCAAAATGTGTTCTGTATCTTATATTTTGAGTGCTTCATGGTCACTCAGCTGGCACAAGAATTTCCTGTGTGCATATACTCTATGCTTGAATACACTGGGAAGCAAAGTGTGTTCCTTCTCTCTTTGTAATGATATCAACACAAAGGTTGTCTACAGCTGCTGTGATCCATTCTATGAAGATTAAATTTTGAATTAAACTTAGTTTAGAGTTTACATGAGCTAGAAGGCATCTTTCAAGGAAGACAAACCTCTGATTGATTTGAGATAAATTTGTTCTTTTCCCTAAGTATGTTCAGGAATAGTTTCCTAAGATTATCTACAGCAGATTAAATTTGGCTTGCTTGAGCTAACAAACTCCAGAGTTATTGCTGGCAATTTATTGTGTCACACTGAAGCACTCACAGTATCATACTCACAAAAGAGCAAAGGCAAAACAGATGCAGCAATCCTTCCCTAGTTTTTCTCAAGCAAAATTTGGCTATTTAATGAGAACCTTGTGATTGATTGTATCAGTTGGATATGTAGGGTTCTTGCTTTTGTACACTGAATCAAATAGGCTATGAAATATCCCTCAGATAAATTTGTTGAAGAATATGAGAACGTTTTAGCCCAGTTGGATGGAAATGTAAATATAAAGGTTTCTCCAGTGTTTCAGAAGGTTTCAAAAGACCGTCCACTCATCTATAGGAGAGGTTTATCCTTATTTTTACCCTGTTCATTGGAATTTTTGTCGGTCTTTTTAAGAAGGTAAAGGATGAATGAAAAAAGAAAAGAAAGAAGTGATAGAAATACACAATATAGTGTGATCAATAGCTTACTTTGGAAAGATAAAATTAATGTATTGGATCGTTTAGATGGCAAAGTGTAAAACTACTTAAGAAGTAGAGGATGATGGGAAAAAGAAGGTTTTTTACTGATCTGAAAGGAATCAAGACTGAGAATATTGCTATGAAGAAGAAGAACTGAAGATAAATATGATAAAATACTACCCTAGGTTCCGCCTAGTCCTACAAGAACTTTTGGGCCATTCATCACTGCGACCATTTCCACTTGTTTCATCTGTCTGCTTCTTTATTTTACAGACACAAATCAATTTTGCGTAACATTTTAGGGGAATATGTAAACATTTAAGCTTCCAACTTTTCTTGTATATTTTAAAATGCTTTATTAAAAGAAAATCCACATTCAGTAACTTGAATACATCAGAATGAATGCATTATTTATTACATGCTTCACTCTACTGAAAAAGTCAAGTTCCAGTGGATAAACCCGAGATCCTGAAAAAGAAGAAAGATCTGTTCTTTCTTCACTGTATGGTCAGACTGTGACAGGCACCACATCTGACTCCAAACTGCTAGGGTCTTGTGAAGTTACAAGTGTCCATGCCTGCTGCACAGTAACAAAAATGCTATGTGGCTAATTCAGGCAATCCAGTGACCACCATGAAATCTATTGACGTTTTCCTTAGACTTAATGTGGATACTTAGCCAAACCTCTTTGGCTGAGGAATTGAGCTTTATCATACTCCTTTCCTCTTCTCCCAGCTAAAAATATAAATACCGTTATATTTATGCTACTGCAACACCACCTACTAGGAGGCAAGGGTAAGAAAGCTAGCTCTTTTAAAAATTAATGAGCCTTGGAAGGAAATGAAGCTGAGAGAGTATGAAAGCATATGAATTTCTCCTATACAGAAGAACCTGCATTCATTAAACTGTAACCCTACGCTGTTCAAAGCTCCAGTCCACTTCAGCAGTAGATTACTCTGAGTAAGGACTATGGAGTTCAGCGTCCTTTTTTCTGTCTGGAAAAATTTATTACTGTATCTATAGAGGAGAAGATTAACAAAGACATCTACACTGTCACAGCAACATGTGCCTACCTGTGCACTAGATGCAATAAAATTTAGTCTTTCAGTAGTCCAAGAAAAGGGAGAATTTATATCCAGTACTAGATTTAGGGTTCTTTGTGATGGTAAAAGTTGTAACCATAACCCTATTTTGAAGTTACCAAATGATGAGAGTTGCATTAACCGGGAAGTTTTGAAGTGCTACCCTAGAGTTGTTGGCACTGTCTGTTTTGATACTCTTTTGGTAATATCAAAAGAGATGAAAGCAAATGTTCTTACATCTACTTCTGTTAAACAAAATATTTATTATCTGTTACTCTTTTTACTTGAAAGAATTTTAAAAATATATCATTCTACAGCACTCAAATTTTTAAAAATTTAAGAGATTATCAATTTATAGTTCTCTTTATATTGAAAGAGATGGAAAACTGTTGGAAACCCATAGTTTACATTGTTAATACTTTCTCATCTATCAAGAAATATATTTTTGAAGAATATATACCAAAGGCCAGAATGCTAAACAAGAACATGTTGACTTGTATTCATTTTGCTTTGTACATTTCTAAATTTTTATCATATTCAGGATTTTATTTAGGGTAATTTCTATAAAGAATGTTCCTATAATAATAGGATATAATACAATTAATATATCTGTATCAATTGAAAGTTGATTGTTATCGATATATTACTTCAAACATGTTGGGTTCATAGTTACATTGGTATAAATGTCATTCTTAATACCATCTGGGAATAAGCTATACCCTGTTCAACACAAATTGTATAGGAATGACTGTACCTATGTTAATGAGCCATTTTACCAAAATCCCTACATATCACCAAATGTAAATAAAGAAATACATCCTCACCATCCTGAAAGGAAATTGCTGTCAGATTTGACAGATTAGATTTCCTGGCACCATAGATGGTAAATTTATATTTAGTCTTCATTTGATTATCGACTATCTGTGTTGGGTTTATTGCATCATTAGTCACCATGGAATGATCAAATATTTTCTATGAAGAAACAGATACTACACTAAATATTGAGATTTTTGAGGAGATCCACTTACTTTGTCTTTAAAAAGCCAGTTGTACAAAGGGTAACTTGCCAAAAAATGAGAAAGACTAAGTCTGCTTTCTCTACATTCATGGTTGCCATTTTCAAACATTTATGAATGCACGTAGGATTGAGTTGACGGAATTCAGTATCTGAAACAGTTTTGCTTTCCTCGGGACCATATAGGACATACAGTCCCAAAATCAGAATAATGTTCAGGTGCTAGTCACAAGAGGGAGCTCAGTGCTTCATGGCTGTAATAGAAATACATACGGACTGACAAGCAAAATTAAATAGTTTATATGAGGATGCAGAATTTATAAATCAGTAGCAATTTTCAATACCTTTACTATGTTAACTCATTTGGACTTATTCTAGAATATTAGTCTTTAGCATTTTAAGAAGTGGAATACTTACCACCCAACTAATATACAGCTCCCTTTCTCTGTCTTTCATTTTCCCAGTTTGTCATACTTCCACATCTTTGTCAAAAGTAAGATTAAAAAGGAATTGATGTTGACAGTTCATAAGAGCAGTTTAAGGCAAAAAAAAGAATCTAGTAATATTCTATCAGTCATAGGAGTAGATCAGAAAAAACTTTCGATCATGTTTAAAAACAAATCTATAAATTTCATCTCCTTGAAATGAAACTTTAATATGATACATAAATTAAAAAAAAAACAAAAAAAAACAAAAAAAAAAAGGAAGATGGAATTTGTTGAATTTGTTCCAAAAAGACTGATGGCACACATGAGATTTCTTGATCTGATGACAACACTTTTTAGATAAACTAAAGAGCATAACAACCATGGGTGCCCAAGTGATCAGTTATATCATCTGTCCAGGAATCAGAGAGTGGATGAGCTACCATGGAACTGACCTAGTTATTCTGATAGGCAACACATTTTCCTGTGATACTTTTATTTTAAAAATAACAATTTTAACGGAATAACCCTTGACTGACGTACTATGGTCTGGTGGACCTGAGAGCAATTAGGAATCATGACAACTAAAATCATGATAATGTTTTTAAGAAATTCAAAATTATTCCAAACTATGAACACACACACACTGCTTAAAGTGTGTTAAGTCTGTCTTGTAAGTTATTGGAAAAAAATATTATTTGGACATTTTAGTGTTTGTTGTTACAAGCTAAAGTAGGTTTTGAGTTTTTTTCCTCACCCACCTCCTGAGGTTGCCAAGCTGATGTAGATATTCCAATGTTATAGGGTTCTTTGAGTGTTTACTTACAGTTGATGCAAAACTTGTGGAATATATGGCTTTCCGAATTGGATTTACAGCTATTTTTCCTCCCTATAACAGTGCAAAACAGCTGAAATGTTCATATATTTGTTGTATATTTCCTCCTGTAAAGTGTCTTATCTCCACATCTCCAAACCTATGCTGTTTTAGACATTCTATCCCATTTTGATGCTCAGCATTCTATGGTACATTTCCCACTCCTTCTTACAATACTGAAATAATTCTTACATTCTCTCGGTCAGCTACTTTGAAAAGATCTGGTGAAATCGGTGATTTAAAAAAAAAAAAAGACTGTACATATCTCACCAGACACGAGATTTTTGATGATTACAAGCTAGAAACTGGATAGAAACAGAGTATAAATACATGCCTTTTTTAAAAAAAAAAAAAGACTGTACATATCTCACCAGACACGAGATTTTTGATGATTACAAGCTAGAAACTGGATAGAAACAGAGTATAAATACATGCCTTTTTTAAAAAAAAAAAAAAAACACTGAAAGAGATTACCTCTGAAGTAGCTAGCCTAGGAAGTTAGAGATCCTGTGACAGTTAAAGGGCTTAAATCAACTTTGTGTCTAATAGGTTTGTTTTCAGCCAGTAGTTGTGGACTTGTTACCAGAAGTACTTGTTGAAATTCTCTACTCTTTGTCAAGCAGTTGGGCAAAACAAATAAGCCTTATGGTCCCTTCTGACCTTTAAGATTGTAAAGATTTTCTCTTTTAATTTAAAAGGGCCACCATGTCTTTCCATTTTCGGTAAGCATGAAGTCAGAACTGTTAATTTACTGAGGTTATGCATTAAAAAAGAAAAACATGACATAGAGTAGCATATTTCTTCAAATATCTGATTAAATTCCATTTACAAATAAAATCATTTGTTTTTGGTTTTTTTTTCTAAATTTAAAGAGAACTATAATTTCGGAGGGCACATGCTTGTTATTGCACAGAGATGAAAAAAAACCAACAGCATCAGTTATGACTAACAGCGACGATTCTATGACAGATGTGCACAGAGTGAGATAAAGTATGTATTTATGTTTCCGTTGTGTACATAATGGGTATATAGCGTATAAAGATAAAAGATTATTCAATTTTTCTTTTAAAACTAACAGAAGACAGTATTCTAAGCAGCCTGCATTTTTAGTGCAAAGTATCTTTTATACATTAAAAGTTTTCTTTATATTGTTTTTAGACAGAATATATAATTTTTGAACTTTAAGACTATTTTCCTCTTCATTTCCCAAAGAAACAAAGTATGTACTATTATACTGTCAGGATTTTTTTTCTATCATCTTCCCTGGAAAAAATAAAATCTGTTGCCTGATTTTAGATAAAATTATAGAAGTATCCTGAGTTCATTCAGTGTTAGAAATATGTTTGAGAAAGGGACCTTGATGGGGTACTAATTAGGGAAAATATACGGAGGGATCCTCTCATTTCTTATGAATAGTTATTCAGAAACCAAAATGCAATTGCTATCTGACTAAACAGTTTGTAAATAACTAGAGAATCAATTCATATGGGATTCAGTCATTACAAACAATACCTCTTCTTTGCCAGCAGGTTGGAAAGTGGAGGATGTGGGAAGGAAATACAAATATTCCAGTGTACAGAACTGAAGACACAACTCCATGGGAGACCAGGCTTCCTTAGTTCCTCTTCTCAATAACCAACATTTCTGTCCACATAACATGAGACATGCTCTTATCGTATTGCCATGAAGTATGTTCAAAAGAAGCGATGTGGTTTACCCTGAGAGAAAAAATTAGAAAATCCCACTTTTAACAACCTGGAAGTTCTTGAGATCAAGACAAAACACAAAGCCGTAAATTAGTACAGGCCTGTTGGAATTGGCCTCATGGGCTACATCTTAGCAGCTAGGATCTGATGGCTGTGAGACTCCTCAGCCACACACTTCACCTAGGGACATCTCATCTATAAAGGCTGCTAGCTGTATCCAACTGCACTTCTCTAAGAGAAATCTGAGGAGACACAGATGGTCCAACTCTACAGCTGTAAAGGCAGTAAGAACATCAAAGCCAAGACTGCATTTCCCTCCAGCATTGCAGGTTTTAAAAAAACAACAGCAACAACCTTCTAAACTGTCTACAGCTCAGGAAGTAATTTCAGCCCAAACTGGCAAGAAATCAGATAACTTCAGATTGGAAGATATGCAATTAATTCACTAAATGGAAGGTGACATGTCTGACAAGACAGTCTGTATTTCAAATCAGGGAAAGCTGATCAAAACCTCTGCTTTCTACTGAGGAGGAAGTAGTCCTCCTGAATCTACAATTTAGAACATGATTGTATTGTACTCTTGTTCAAGTGTGCAATGCCTGATTAAAAATGAAGTAAATCTAATTAAATAATAATGGTCTCCTGCTATCATACATCTGCACCACACTCACTGAACGACAATCCCAAATATTAGAACAGTGTAGAGCTCTTTATAATTAAGGACCTTATAAACAACAAAATAAAAAGTCCTAGCTCCCCAAACCGTATCCTATTGCTAAGAATAATCCAACGGTATTTTAACCGCCTCACTGAACAGACAGGCCTTACATTGCGCTCTGAATTTCGCCAAACTTGGGCTCTGGCAGAGGGCCAAGGGAAGCAGGTTTCAGCGGCGTGGGCCCTCCACTGAGAACACCCTACCTCCAGTCCTGCAGAGCCAGGGTACTGCACATTCATTTTATGTGTAGTGCTCCTGTGTCTCGCAACTGCTATGTCTGATATTTTCTTTATGACTTCAGCTTATTTGCAGATTTGGCTGCAAGATGTATTTTCACACAGTACTCAGTGCAAAGTCTAAAACTGAAACTCAGAAGTACTGTCTACCAAATTTAATGGAATTAACTTGATCACTAGAAGTAGTAACTGTGGAAAGAAAGAGGAATCTATTGCTATGTAGTTTCAACATATTCTGCCATGATGAGATAAAAAAACGTTATACTAAAAGTATATTGTGCCCCAGTAATCAAGAGGACAAGCAGCATTTTGGGGTTCATTAAACACAGCATAACCATCTGAACAAAAGAGGTGATATTTCTACTATATTTAACATATATTTAACTTCGCCTTGAATGTTGTGTTCAGTTCTGGACTCCACGGTATAAAAATGTTAAGGTACTTGAATGTATTCAGAGGAGAGCAAAAGAGCTGTTGAAAGGTCTGAAAAGCATGTTCTTATGAATAGAAATTCAGGAAACTTGGGTTGTCCAGTCTTGAGAAAAGGATGCCAAGCCCCCTGCAGCTTCCTGAAGAGTGAAAATGGAGACAGAGTTGAAGGTCTCTTCTCCCTGATGATGGATGACAATATTAACAGGAATGACACAAAGATGTACCACAGTCATCTCAGATTGGACGTAAGGAAACATTTATTTACTGTGAAGGTTGTCAGACACTCTGACAGGCTTCCTAGCAAGGTGACTGATGTCTCAAGCTGGTCAGTGTTCAAGAGACATTTGAATAATGTTGTTAATAATATGCTTNCTCTTGTCAACATAACCTGTCATCCAGGTGAAAATGCTCCATCTGACAGAATCCCAGAGAAGCTAGAAAAGTAATGTTGAATCATTAATAGTAGATAACTACAAATACTCACTGATATTTTTATTCTCTGCGTAATAGACAGTAATTCTAACCAGCTTGCTTCAACCCCACCACAACTTCTATTTAGAAATATGTATAGTTTATTCTGTCAAATATTGCGCTTAAAGGGATGAGATATTTTGAAAATTTACATATATAGAGGGAGGGGAAAGACTGGAAAAACATATTTATTATTTTTATTGTACACCTCATGCTGAAAATTGACTGATTAATTCAAAACTCCCAACACTTTCCAGAAGCTGGGAAAAGATTGATTTTTATCTCATTATCAACACTCCCATCAAGTGATGAACTATAAAATTTCTACCTTCGAATCCAAACTGAACAAATGTCAGAATGTCTCAAAACTTTTTCAAGCATTAAAAACTTAAAAACCTGTCCAGTGGATTATCTTCAGGTCTGCTGTTACTATGTGGAGTGAGTTCCATGGACAATATCATAATTTGCCTAAGTACTTAAGCATATGCTTGGTACTTAAGCTCTGAGTAATCCCATTTGACTCTGGCAGAATTTAAGCAGGCTTTCTAAACTAAGAATGAGGTTGGAACCAGAACAGAGTCCTTCCACATCCCTCAGTCATTACCTCCAGTTGCGCTATCTGGATGCAGGTAGTCCAGTTATTGTCTGAATTGATGTTTACAAATATTTACGTGGAGGAGAGAACATTAATGCAGGAAAAAACAAGCAAACAAACAAACATACGATGGACGAACAACAAAAATCTGGTATCAGTGAGATATTTGACTGGATTATTCACATTTAACGGATTTGATATAGTCATAAGAAACCCTGAATATCTCATTTATCTATTTTTCTAAAACTTAAGCCAATTTATGTATTATTATTGCCCCTATTTTTAAGGAAAAAATAATAATTTTTGAACATCTGTATACATTTTTATAACTTACCTCTTTAAGTATTCAAACAGTGAAGTTCCTTGTTTAAATAAAATGTTTCAATAATGGAAAACAGTAATACAATAATAGACACATTAATATGTCTCAGTCTTGCGAAGTATTTTATATGAAAAATAAGTGAACACTTAAACTGAAGGTTTAACCTACTGAGAAATGTGATTAGGTAATCTCAGGAAAGAACAACAGTTTTTGTTCTGAAATATTAAATTCTGAAGTGTCTTACTTCTGCAGTTATTTACAACTAGCTGTTGGCAAGTCTGTCTCATTAAGAGTTCTCCTCCTGCCTTCACAGGACTAGAAGTAAACCTCATCAGTCTGGATTCATCATGCTGAAGAGTTTTGCTGGGAACTCATCACATGTGGTCAGTGTGGGTTGGCGAGTGCCTGATTTTGCTAGCAAACTCTACCCACTATCCTTACCACCAAAGCTGAACCTGCCAGAGACCTCTTTCCTTGATGACACTACTGACAGAATCTTTGTCAAATCTTGACTGGGCAAATAAATATAACCAAAAGAAGAACCAGCTTAGACAACCATGTGAAACTCAGTATGTCTACACTGAATTAATACTTTTGTTTAAATAAAAGCTGACATAGCTTCTCTTGACTGGCTTTTGTTCTGTCACTTTTAAAATTCCTGGTTCCAGCTATTCCAGTAAACAGGAACAGAAAAGGCTGCAGATTTATTTTGCCTTGTGGAGCATTTTACCAAAAAATATTGGAGTTTAGATAAATCTCACATGACTATGTATATTTTATAACTTTTACCTCAAAACATCACAAATTCAAAATTAAGCCAAATTAAACTTAACATTTTTCCTCCAAAAATGTAGTATGTGGAGCAAAAATATGATTCAACTCTAGACTGGATTTAGACAATTTCCCTATTGCAAGTTTCCCTAATGATTCAAGAGATAGAAATTGCCAGAATTTTTCTATTATGGGAAACTTAATCTCACATAAATAGGTTGAAAAATATTTGTATTTTATACTGATAGCATTCTGATATAGTTGAGTTTAAGGGCTGAAACTTTTCTTTGCTACTCACTGAACCAACAGGAGATGATTCTACTATCAGTTTTGTTTTGGCACATCACAAGGAGATAATGGAAGTTCTAATTATAGCAGATTGCTTTGAATTCTGAATTGATGTAGTTAAAATTAAATATAAAAGAAAAAAAAAGGCCTGACAGAAATGTTTGGTCTTAATTTCAACATGTCTGGAGAACTTTATGAAAAGCATTCCCTGAGGCCTAAGAAAAATAAGTTAGATGTGAGGTTTCTCAACAGTGAGAGTAGGATTTAGACTGAGTACAAAACAGATATGACACCAGAAGCAAAGTCAATGCTTTGTGTTATCCAGGAGGATTGACACTGTCATTAGGAACAAACCAAATAAATTAAGATGCAGATTATTGCAGGTAAAATGCGGGTGAAAACTCAACATGTTTGACACAGGTCTTCAAGTGGTCTCCATTTCATGTTCCTGAAATAACTATTCAATGTATTTGCAAGATCCTGTAGCAAGGATCTTATGGTAATTTATCACATTGCATAGTCTAATTCATCAGGTTGTGTGGTAGCTTTGTTAAAGCTAAGGCACTGCACTGGAAGGAATGGTGAAGCCAATTCCGACACCCCGGATTTAGGAAGGAGAAGCAGGATAGACAGCAGGAGACAGTTCCATAGGTTTCACCTGTGAAAAGATGCTTTTATGCATATGGGAGAAACGAAACTTTATGTTTCATTCCTAAACATTTATATTAGCTGCCTTGATGCTTTCTATATTTTATTTCCAATACAGTCAAGCACCTTATTCAAAGCCGTGAATTCCATTCTTAGTCTGAATTATGAACTTCAAGTACTCTTATGCTTAGCAGGGCAATGTCTGAAACTTTTGGTAAGTGTTTAACAAAAAACAAGATACAAAAATCCACTTATTTTAAGCCAGTTATTCCCTACTCTCTATGAACAAACTGCCTCTCTTATTTTGTACCTATCTTCTAGGCAGTTGACAGAAAAAAACATTGTATTTTACTGTACCTTAATGCTCTGTTATTGTTCTTTTTTTTTTTTTGCCAGAAACTAGTAGCATCTTTTCTGGAGTTAAAATTGTCAACTAGTCTGAATGATCAACATCTCAATTGTTTTGAAACAGTCGGTGATCAATCCTCCTGTTTTTTTTTTAGAGAACACTGAAGATTCGATCTTTGAAAATCATTCTAAGTTATTCTGTGATGGATAACCCAAGCCATTAGCTCAGTAGATTTTGCCCCATAGCTATAAGCTTTAAAAATGTATTCTCATGAAGAAAAAAATATGCAAGAGGAAATGAATTCCAATGGTATTTTTAGTACACTGTTGATATGAAGTTTATTTTAAAAGGAAATTATTAATTTTACTATGTATGTATTTAGTTATTTATTCTTGCTATTTTAATCAATCGCATCTATTTTAATTGGGAATATTTTTGTCCCATTCTCTAATGATCTTTCTTTCCAAAAATCTTGCGATTGTAACACCACCACCCAGGTTTGTTGGGGCATTTTAAAGGAACTTTTTTGCAAGCAGACATACGTTCAACACTTCAAGATCAAGAATGGGCAGATAATCTAAGTTTGTATCCCTGGAAGGAGAAGAAAATCCCGTCACCAACCACATTTACAAAGACAGATTTTTATGTGTACAAATATAGGTTCACTACTTTGGTGAAAGTTGAAAGAATGCAGTATTAAATCCAGCATTTTAAAAAGTATCATACATCTAATGCTGTGTTGATCCAAACAAATTGTAGTCACATTCTCCTCTTCTGTACTAGGCACTTTGTTTTTGTCTTCCTTTAGTTTGCAAGCTTTTGGATAAAGACATTGTCATTATTTCTTTTTGCAAATTCAGATAAACAACAGTTCTTACTGTAAGGTAAATGCATAAAATCTATTCATGCTATTTGAACAAGTACAGGTAAACTTGCTACAAGTGAGTTGACGTTGCAAAGTTAGTAATGTAATCAATCAAAGCATGACTGAAATAGTTTGATTCTCAGTAAATACAGGTCACTCAAAGCATTCTGATATTCTTTTATTAGTTGGAAATGAATCTAATTGCATCCTCTAAGTCTTGTTCTCTTTTATAATTGCTTATGATGTATCTTTTCAGTAAATTGGGCTATTTTGGAAAAAATCATTTGTTCTCTTAAAATATCTGAGTTTTCTCAGATGGTAGCATAGTCTCAACTGTTAATGTAGTGATACTGTGGTTTTGTGTAACTTTCACACAGATTTCAGTGTTAGGAATTAAGTAATAAAACAAATAAAAACACTTTTCCCTTTTCTGCTTTGCTCTTCTTCGTGTATCAGTCCCAAAACAAAATGCAAGCATATGCCTCTGGGGGAAATGAGGAGGCTGAGAAGTAGTGTAGTACCACCTCCAAGGTAATAAAATTTGCTGGAAGGTCTAGATCCCATAGAAAAAAATACATCTTATTTGTGAACATTTACATTTGAACTAGCCACCTGAGTTCTATTTAACAGTGGAGAAAAAAAAAAAAAAGGTGATTCATCTCATTCTAATGCAGGCAATTAAATTATGTGAAATGAATTGTTCTTCAACAGCATTTTTTTCACTCCTTAGCTATGAAGGTAATTTAGTGCGATTAGCTCAGGTGGAGGCGTCTACACTGAAGACTTGCCTAGCTAGGTCAGATAAACAATTCCTTGAGATTTTTGTCTCTACTGGCTACTAAAGAAAAGCCAGGGAATGTTCCTGGATACTGGAATTCAATAATCTATAATATTTAATAATACAAGCAGTCTATGGTGTGGTTTTAGTTTATTCCACTTAGGACTCCACCAAACCGCTCCTTGGCATGGTTTGAGAATACACAGAAGCCAGTAACCACTCTTAGCAGGCAATGTGAATGTAGCCACCCTGTCTTTGAAGGTAAAATTGCTTAAAAATACAGATATAGACTGGTCCTTGCCACTTGGCCTAAGTGCCAGAAAACTGTCCAAGTGCTATTTTATTTCCTACTATAGATGTTTCTTGAATATCTACATTCGAGAATAATAGTATGGGATATTAGTTTATCTGTTAATGACAGATATGCTCACAAATGAAGCCAGGATGAGAAGTCCTAGAATATATTTATAGAATAGAGCAAGAACCACAGTGAAGGCTCTTCTTGGATAATGTGATATATTCGAAAATGTAACATGACCTACGTATTTGTGTCTGCTCTTAATTACTTCAGTACAGTTTGTGCCTGAGGGTGATGATATAAGGGTTATAAAGATAAGAACAACTAAACTATTCTTTGATGCAAGCAATTTGCTAAATTCTATATGCTTCCTTTTCTTGTTTAAATATTAAAATATGAAAATTCTTGAGCTTCATGTGTTATATTTAAGTTAAACAGCTACAATAATACTTTTCTAAAGGAAAGGTGTTTGAACTTCAATGACAGCTTACTATTCCCATTATTTTAAAGCAGAAGTAGGTTTTTCTGACCTACGAAGACTTTTGTTTGTAGTATGGAATTACCTGCCTGGAAGCTAGACGCATATATAGAGAACTATATTGACTACACAGACACCAAAATAAAGCAATTACTCAGGTTTCCTCTCTATTTGTGATTTTTATCCTTATGTTATTAACAAAAATGTGAATTTAACACTGAATGTATTCTGAAAACCAGAAGGTCTAAGAGTTGGTCGAGATTCTAGGGTAAATTATTTCATAGAAGCAACATCTGCAAACTGTAGACTTTAATGTGAAACATACATCAAGTAAATAAATATTTCTCTTAAATACATCAAATTCCTTATATAGAATAAATACTATGTTCTCTGATTGAAATGAAAAATTAGAAAGTCAATGAGGAATGAGGACAGACTGTAACTTTCTGAAATCATGATAAAGTACTGAGCCAATTGGTAGTTTCAACCCACTTGCTTATTTCTCAATAAAGAATAAACAAGCTTTGCTCTGACCATTGCTTAATTAGCCATAACAAAACTTTCTGAAGTGTGGTACCTCATCAACTGAGGGTATCATGGTTGTAGGCAGGGGTCTGCCAACAACAATATGAAAAACTTCTGAATATTGCCAAGATTACTTCTCAGCAAGACTGAGGCTTCTCCAAGTCATATGAGCCATTTCCTGCAAATGGGCTGGACTTTTTCCTTCAGCATGACTTGAAAACTTTATTTGTCATATTCTGGATATCTTTTCATAACAATAATATCTTGGGATGGTTTCTGGAAAAGCTCAGATGATTGGATCTTTGTTCCATACAGTAACACAGTCTTCATTCAGGGCTTCATGTTTAAGTAAATTCCTACTGTTACACTATGTGGTACATACCATGTTCCACTGATTTTCCACAAGCACTTGAGGTGCAAGAAAAATATATTTTTTTTTTCTGTAACATCCTTTGAGAATCACTGCCAGATTTTATTTTGGTCTACCAATGTGAAAGTGTCAGGTCCAGAAGAACTGATGCTCCATGATCAGTGATCAGTGGTCTGTTGAGAGCATATGGACAGAGAGAAGACAGGATATGGTGGACTGGGAAGTAAAGGGTGAATGGGAGCTTTTCTTGCTTATTGACTGGCCAGAGCATCTGAGCTAGTGCTGACAGGTAAGTAGCTCAATGCTGATGTAAGCCTGTGGTAAATTAGTAGCATTTGGGAACAAATGGGAAACAGGTAGCAAATTGTGCCTCAGCATCTCAGTAATGTTGACTCCCAGGATCTTTCTTGAGTAAATACCACTTAAGAGGCCATTCTTTTCTTCAAAGAGGAGTCGAGTTAAAACCAGGTTCTCACTGAGTGCCCACCAGGCTCAGACAAATAGGAGCTGCATGGAGATCTGGCCAAAGGCCTACACACGTGGACATGGATTTAACAGAGGTTTTTTATCAAGGAAAATTCTAAAACTGTCTCTGTCCAAAATGTATCTCAAAAAAGTGTGCATACGCATATGCAAATAGCCTCTTTGCTTGGAATTAACTCTCAGGTTTCTCCAATGGCTGGAGGTTCCTTTGGCAGTCATGTTAATCTTTTCATTCTAAACATACATTTGTCTTGCAACAAAATCAACATTAGCTATAATACAGATTTGTTTTATAAACTCTCCCTGTTTTCTTAGATTAAGATCCTTCCTTCAGCTGCATTTATTTTAAGGATCTGATCAATTTTATCATTGTCTCTCATGATTCCTAAGAGTGACGAAAATTGTGGAGAACACATAGTTTATCCAACAACTAGAAAGAGCATAAATCCTCTCAAATAAGATATTTAGTTACTGTGGTGTGCCCAGCCACACCTCTAAGGACACTTGGTTGAGTAAGATAGACTCTCTCATAATAAATAAAGAGAGGAGAGGAGAGGAGAGGAGAGGAAACACTGGTGAGAAAATTTGCAAATCAAGCGATGAAAAATCACTGTGAGGTCTCTCCAGACAAACTTTGAAACAGTAATTGTTTGCAGAACCTTCTAGGTACAATTTCCAAACATTTTAGAATTTTTTAGCATTTCTCCTTTATTTGGTTAGGCCTGTTTTCTTACTTGCTGGAGTCTAATATATTTTGCAAGACAGACCTTGTGTCCAGGAAGCTTAATATTTTACTTGGTTTATTGTTTTACTTTGTAAAACAACAGATTGTCCACAATTTCTGAAACAGCCAACTCAGTGCAATTCATTCTCAGTTGGCAAGCTCAACTGGCATTACAGGATGATAAAAATAAGGCTGAGAAACGTTTTCAGAAGCACTTTTGTACACCTAGTAGTCTTTGAGAGACTGCTACTCATGAAACCTGGCTTTTTTGCTAGATTTCACAGGATCATAGAATTCTTCACTGGAAGATGAGAACACCCTAATAAAGAGGATCTTTACCTGACTAAATAGGAATCAGTTTGCATGCACAAGCAGCATAGCCTGTACCAGGTTTAATATATGTTTATTTGCCACCTCAAGACACAGATACTACACCTTATGCCAGTACTGGTCTCTCAGAGAGTCTGTTTTGTGAATCTGTGGAAAAAGGAACTCAGGGACCTGAGTGTATTCACCGATGGCCATAAAAGCTGTTACTCCCAAGTATTATGCCTATTGCTTTGTGTAACTTAAGGATGAAAGTGAGTGATTGGGAGAGTCTATGGGAGAGTCACATTTGTAAAGACAATGCTGATGAAGTTATAAGTCTTTATTTTTGCAACTCTACAGTTCCTTATGCTTTTGGAAAACCACTTGCAAATTGGTTGCCAAATGGAATCCTAATCTAGTAGTATTTTATGCTCATGTTGCAATTCCTCCAGATAAGTTTAAGGAAACATATATGTAGGCAACATAATGCATAACCAGGATCCTTACATAGGTAGGTATGTATGTTCCACTCCAGAAGTCAAAAGAACAAATTCTGTGATGTGGTTGCTTTGAAGGTGTTTCATTTTGCTTTTTAACTGTTCCTCTGAAAAATAGGAGTAATGCCAAACCTTTTCAAATGGAGGGTGAAGATATACAGATCTTATTTTGGACTACTTTTCCTTGGCAGAAGAGAAAAAAAAGGAAGGGTTTCAGGGCGGTGCAGAAAAGCAAGAGAAGATGAAACAAGACTCATTTCTGGTTAAGTTTTTCAGTCAAGAATTTTTATAAAAAAAATTTGCTATTTCAACTTTTGGTAGTTCAGATTTATGGATGGTCAGTTTTTAAGTAAGACTTTGCCACTTTAAAATGAAGTTTTGTTTTTTACTGTGTACACTAAAAGTACTCTTCATTAAAACCTTTACTTCCCCTCATTCTTTCCAGAAAAAGGAAAATTCGATTAAAATCTTTCAATGTTATTTTCAAATTATCTTCACTTGGTAAGTACTAACTCCCTTCTCTATTCTTCTTATCCTTCTTTGAGATTTCAATCTCCCATTGATGAGAAATACACTTCTTGCTTTTCATTATCATCATGTCTCTCCATGTTACCTTTGCAATAATATTAACAGTGATCACTGAATAGGATTTTCACAATTTCATTTGCTGTCATTCTGGATATGTGGCATGTAAACTTTTTAATGTTTCTTGTTTACTTCTTTCCTTTCTAAACAGGCTAGTTTCCAAAATATGACTAGCTTCAGTAAGTCAGGTAAATCAAAATGAAGGCATCATTGATCAATTTCATCCTCTTCTGGGTGTCCTCAACCAAGTCTTCTGCCCTGCAAGCTAGCTGCTGAGTTCTAAAAGCTTGTAATGAGCCTCAACTAGTCTGAATGATTATTTCTCTAAACACCAACCAAATACACACACTTCTGTGAAAGTTAGCAGCCTGGATGTTTGTACCTTCAAAGGAATTATGCATACGAAGCTGGATGGCAAGTAACAAAGGCTTTATTTCAAAAAGACAATAGCAGGAAGTGGAGAATAATGATCCCACCTCTCTGCAAAAGAATGTCTCTTGGCCCTGAAATTAAAGATGCTGTCAGCAGTGTCTCAGTTCCCAAGTTCAGATACTGAAATGGGTCTTTTCTGTGTTTGGAACCCATGCCAGACCCCATCCTGAGAAGCCGTGTTCATTGCTCTGGAGTTTTTAATCACATTTGGCACCATCTCTGTCAAAATTTAGCACAAGATTTGACCTAAAGTTTGAACATGAATACCAGGAGCATACCTGGTATACCACTACAGTAAATATTTCATTAGTGTGACTTTGTGTCCTTTTCAATCTAGATCCCATATATTTTATTTCACATCTTAAAATAATAACTTCATGCCATTTACTGAAACTTTCAACCACTGATCTCAAAGCAATTGGCAGACTTCGGAAAATTTGTACCAAATGCTGCAGTTCTTTGCTTACAACTGTTCAATGAACATTCAGAATGATTTCAGTGAGACTTCACTTGAGAGAAGAACATATAGGCATTGGGTCTGTCAGGCTGGGGTTGCCAAAGCCGTAAACTGATCATCCTGGAGGAAAGGACAATGGCTGTGTGTGCAGTGAAGGCAGTGAGAGGGAGGGAAAAGGAGCTTTATGAACAGCTCAAAGATGTGTCAGAGCAGCTGAGCATTCAGCATGGAATATAATTCCATCTTAAATGGAAGGGAACTTCTATCTATCTACAGAGGCATCACCTTATGTTGCCCAGGCTCAGTAATTGGATTGGTGACTACCTGAAACCTGTCCTTACAACAGGTTGCCGTTATCTAACCACATCATGTGTGAAGTGAAAGTTCGTTGGTTTGCACAGATGTGTTCCCATGGTCTGTTAGACTGGTACAAATTCTCTAAATCCCAGATAGATGGGAACTGAGGCAATTATACGAAGTTCCACATGTTGTAAAAATAGCACTGCTTAAAAGCATTTGGTATTATTAGTCTGGATTTCCCAGAAGAGGGACAGCTCTGAACATAAGATCACTTTATATTTTTAGGCTTTTAAATCCATCCTCTTGTTACAAATTTCCTGATTCTTTTTCCCCTTTTAATCTCTGTTTCTACAGTGGAGCTGAGCAGCCTATTGTGGATAATTCTGTTGGCATTAGCAAATATATTTCCTGGTTGAGGCAGTCAGTACCTATTCAGTTTCATATCTTTAACCAGTATTCCAACAATGGAATTTAAAACGGATGTGAAAACAAATATTTCTGCATGTAGGGGGATGATAGAGGGAGATGCAGCTCTTTCTCCAAGCCATGGAAATTTGCATGCAGCAACTTCATAAACCTGTCTCAGCGTGGGAGGCTCCATGAACATAGCATGAATCTGTCAAATTCCAGTCCCCCTGGTATACTTGGCACCAGTTCAAAATCTTCTAGAGATTTAAAAAAATAATGCTAGAAACATTTTCCATGTATTTAAATCAGACACCGCAGAGTGCAGTGATAAGCATTTCATGAGAATATTAATAGAGGTTCGTTTTTTTTTCTTTGGTTGTGTTTCACATCCTGCAGGCTTTTGGCTTATTGTAAACTTGTCTGCTTTATGTGAGATGGCTTTGCAGCCCTTTTTGTCACCTGCAAGCTGGTGGCTCTTCATAGGACTGATCCCACCTGAAAGAAACAATAAGTTGCAGTAAAAGTTTTATCTATATACGTGGTCAAATACAATTTGCTAGGACTTTGAAAGTCTACATCTGTTCCGTATACAATTTGTATTGCCGTTTGTTGCACAGATGTGTAACAAGACAAATACCTGTCCAGGCTTACAAGTGATTCAGAAATTCATATGTTAATCACACTGGTGGAAGGAGGTTAGGGAAAAGACAATAAATCAGACTACAAATGGTTTCACTTGGAAAGGTCTAACAGAACAGGGTTATTTTTATCCTAGGATGCTTTTAATTTGAATAAAAAATGCCTTACCACATGTTCTGCCAGCAGTTCAAAAGGATTGGTAACAAACATTTAATCTTTTTTATTCTGGGATTGGCACTAAGCCCTCATCAAAAAGTGTATGCAGTCAAACGGCTTATCTCCATTGAGCTGTTTTCCTTAATGTGTTCCTAATTATAATCCTATATATTGCTCACTGTGGCCGATTTAACAATATGGCAGTAATTTCTTTACAGGCCTGGATGTTCTTTGAACTGTGAGTACAGAGGGCTAGAATGGAACCAGATCAATGGGATTTGAGTGCAGGGAAATCAAGCCAGATGCGATCTCTGGAGAATGTATTTCCAGCTGTTCTCCAGAAAGGGACTGGAGCAGACAGCTGGTTACTGCACAGCCCCTTTCACACAGCCCCATGGATCCACACTGCAAGGTGTAGTCATTCTTATCTTTATTGCATTCTGTTGCTCTGGGGAGACACTCACCTGAATTCCACTCAAAAGGTGTTTTTTAACAGCTGGGATTTGAGTAATAGCCTGCCCACCCTCTCCTCTTAAGATGTGATTAGACTGCTAAAACTTTTGAAAGGAATATTTGGATCAAGCTTGGGCAAATGTTTCCACAGACTGGAAGCTGTAATATAAAGCTAAAAGGAAGTAAAAGTATCTGTGCTAAGGTTTTAGCTATGTTTGTTTGTGGAGGGTTTTGAAATACATAGAGATTGAAAAGTTAAGCTTTTTATTCAAGTGCCTGTAGCCTCAAGGAATTACGATCCTCTCTGCCTCCTTTTCTCTATATAAATGCCTGATTCACAAAGAACATGTATAGCTATAAAATCACAGAAAACAATTAAATGTAAATGGTTGTAACTGAAGTTATATTTATGCCCAAAAAATTGTTTGTGTTAGCCAGCTTTTGCTTAGCTCTGAAGCAGTGATAGATAGCAGGGAGAAGAAGGCAGCCTACTAAAGATTTGGTGCTTCTGTGCTTTCAGTAAAGTTCTCTTTTACGGGTCATATTCACTTACCTCAATCATTATATTCATTTCCTTTAATGTGATGATTTCCAATTACCCAAATAACAACTCTGTACTGGAGGCCTAAGCAAAACAGAATGTAATGGTTATCTTTAAGAGAAAGCTGATCATCGGCAAGGCAGACTTCTAAGACCATTCCTGCATAATTTTCCATCTGGGCAGCGTAGGTCTGTGGATCAACTTCAAGGGAAAAAGGAAGCATTGTACAAAGCCCTGTTAGTTATCCCCAGATTGCTCTGGAAGGGTTTTGAGCAGGTACAGCCTGCCACAATAGCCCCGAGTCTGGAAATTGGGAAGTGGCATGTATCAGATGAGGGTGTTGCTGGTACCAACTGGAATGAAAAGTGAATGAACTCATTTTTACCACTCCCACAAGATCCAAATGCAAAGATTATTTTTTTTATCCTCTTTCACGTGTTGACAGGTTTATTTACTGAAGCTGTGCAGGGGCATGTGAAAGTACTATTAGAGGTACAGCTACCAGAGCTGCTGGCACTCCAGCTGTGTGTCGTGAAGTGTGGCTGTGTACCCATCTGCATTAGTGGCCTCAGCAAGGAATAGGCACTGGGCAGCCTGATAGAAGTGGCACAGGTTCATGCAGAAGGAACTTCTGGTCCAAAGCCCATTGGAATCAGTAAGGTGACTTCTCATGACTGCAGCAGGTTTTGGATCTTGTCCTGTCAGTATAGCATATTCACATCCATCGACACACACATTGAATTTTCAAAGATTGTTCTGGCTTGAAGGTTTCCTAAAATCTATTTAGTTTGCTCTTGAGCCTTACTGCCTCCTTCTGACATCTCCGAGAGCTTCCCAGTATTCCACTTACACTCTTAAATGCCTTGTGTCTGTTAATGAAGGTACGGCACAATATTACTTGAAAATATCACACAGTTGCACATACCATTAACTGCCAAATAGTTAATCCTACCAAAGATGTTTTCAGAAAGTGGTGCTATTTTCAGTTTTTTCTTTTCATATCTTGTACCTCTTATCCCTTCACTTTTTTGGATCCTTGTCTGTCAAAGACTTTAATTTTCCTCCTTCAGAAAGGTGTAAAATATTCCTGTCTGTCCATGGTGTACATCTGTTCAGAGTGTCAGCTTCTTCAGGCTGCAAGATATCTCACTGGTCACTACTTCTGTTTTAATTTGTTACAGCACTACTGCCACAAAAGTTCGTCCACATATCAAACCATACTGTATGATGTGGGATATGTGTGTTTTGACATAATTGTTTTGTTTTGTTTTGGTTTCTTTTCATACAAGAAGTCACCAGTGCCTTGTTTCAAATAGAAACTGCGCACTTTCAAACAAAAGGGTGAATAACCAATGTCTCAAATAAAGTTGATCCTATCACTTTTGTTGAGTCCCCTGGAAAGTGTGCCTGTGACTGCCATATTTTCTGAAGATATTTCAGTTCTAACTGAAAGAGTATTTCTTGTATTCTTCAGATGGATATCTGTTGGATGTCGTACCCTTGAGAACAATGTTATATATCTTCTCATAAAAACAAACAAACAAACTAGCTTTTTTTTCACTGACTCAAGCAAATCCACCTCTATTGAACAGAATAGTATTTTTTCTTTGTTGATCTGTGATGAGTAAAACACAAGTTGCCAGTCTCAAACATGCTGTTATATGAAGACCAATCCAATAGCCTTCTTGAAGAAACTTCTAAGAATCTCAGAATCACAGAATGTAGGGGTAGGAAGGGATTTCTAGAGATCATTGAGTCCAACTTCCCTGCCAAAGCAGCTCTCTAGATGAGGTTGCGCGGGTAGGCGTCCAGGCGGGTCTTGAACATCTCCAGAGAAGCAGACTCCATAGCCTCTCTGTGCAGCCTGTGCCAGTGCTCCGTCACTGCACTGTGAAGAAGTTCTTACACATATTTGTGTGGAACTTCCTATGCATCAGTTTGTGGCCATTTCCCCTCATTCTATCACCACACACTGCTGAGAAGAGTCCGACCTTGTCCCTTTGCCTTCCACTTCTTAGGTATTTATAGAAGTGGATCAGATCCCCTCTGGGTCTTTTTTGTTCAAGGCTGAACAGCTCCAGGTCTCTCAACCTTTCCTCATGAGGGAGATGCTCCAGGTCCTTTATTTTCTTTGTGGTCCTCCAGTGGATCTTTCAAGGAGATCCCTGTCTTTTTTGTACCAGGAAGCTCAGAGCTGGATGCAATACTCCAGACGAGGCCTCACCAGGGCAGAGTAGAGGGAGCAAAGTAGTATTGCTAATCATATTACACTTCAAGACCAGGAACTCTACTTCACTTTCCCATGTCCATTGAAGAAATTTTTACTTTAGTATTTCCAGGTAGTCAATTTAGGCTGTAAGATTAATTTTGTATGCATGTCATAATTTGAAAGAATTTTATACTGATTTCACATATATAAAGCCATGTCTGCTAGTGATGGCCTCACCCTTCATGTGACACCTTAACATTCCTTCCTGTTACTCAGCAGTGTACATTACTGTGTTTATGTATAACTTACATTTCTATTTATTTAGATTTATTCCAGCTGCTCCATCTTTTTCCAAAGCTTATGATTATGCTGCACAACTTTTACTTTCCATATTGAAACATCATTTTATAGTCTTTTGTATCCTCCATACCAACAAAAAATGTTGCATTTTGCAGTCAAAGCCCTCAGGGGCTGGAATCGACCCAAATGGTAGTCTGCAGAAACAATATTTCTCAAATGGACTGTTGAGTGTGAACAAATATCTTCTGTTTTTCTTAGGGCACTCTGTTGAAAGCTATTTGGCATTATCCATGTTCCCCACTGTCTCCTCTCATAGGTAGAGGAAAATTGTCTTATTTGATACATTTAAGTGTTCAGATCTAAAGACATCTGAAGGCATTTGTTTGTCTCTTTTGTCCAAAGGCCTAGCAAATACATACACTCTAGTAGTTCTTTTTTTGTTGTTGTTACAGGTCTTCTAGAGCAATAAACCACATAGCTTGTACTCTTAAAGTAAGAGGATCTTTACATAGGAGTTTCTGACTGAGTTTTTAAGCTTTATTCACAATTCTTTCCCTATTTCCTCTCCCTTTTCTTACAGCTATTTTACACCTCTTACTGAAGAGTCAAAGCAACATCCACCTTCTCTAAACTTCATTCTTACCTTAGGGTTCTTGCCCCTCATCATACTCTATTTTTGTTAATAGTGATATGTAGATTCTTCCTGGAGATTTCTTGTTGTATTTTACTGTATTGTATTTTGTTTTGTAATTTCATTTCATTTCATTTCATTTCATTCTTTTTTCCTTCCAGACCTCTGTTTTTACTGGGGACTTGTCTCTCATAACTGCAAGTCTTTTGGCTTTGTATCACATTGTTATGCTTGTTTTGTCCTCCTCTGCCATTATCACTTAGATAAGGTTAATGCTTCTGTGAATTTCAAATTTATTGTTACCTTTCCATTACAGCCTTCAAATCCTTCAGAACCAGTAGTTGTAAAAATAGGCTGTCTGTTAAATTTCATCCCTTTGAATTGCACTCCTGCCTCAGAGATGCAGAATTAATAGTCTGTTTCAACCTGATTCAATTATATCTCAGTTTTTGATAGATCTGCATGTTTGACACAGGTTGTAACTGATACAGTATTCCAACATTTACATAGTGTATTTCGTTAATTTCTTACTGCTTTAGCATTTAGTGGCCATATGATAATAAATATCTAGATTCATAAAGGCTTTTAATTAAAATGCCAGCCAAATATAAAAATTCCTTCTTATTTGACTTCGGCTTATTGTGTGCAGTTCTTGGGTCCCCAGTACAAAGATGAGGATCTTCTCAAAAGAGTCCAGTGGAGGGCCACAAAGATAATAAAGGACCTGGAGCATCTCCCTCATGAGGAAAGGTTGAGAGACCTGGAGCTGTTCAGCCTTGAACAAAAAAGACCCAGAGGGGATCTGATCCACTTCTATAAATACCTAAGAAGTGGGAGGCAAAGGGACAAGGTCGGACTCTTCTCAGCAGTGTGTGGTGATAAATGAGGGGAAATGGCCACAAACTGGTGCATAGGAAGTTCCACACAAATATGCGTAAGAACTTCTTCACAGTGCAGTGATGGAGCACTGGCACAGGCTGCACAGAGAGGTGGTGGAGTCTGCTTCTCTGGAGATGTTCAAGACCCTCCTGGACACCTACCTTTGTAACCTGGGCTAGGGAGCTGCTTTGGCAGGAGGGTTGGACTTGATGATCTCTAGAAATGCCATCCAATCTCTACAATTCTGTGATTCTGTGACTGTCAGTTTCAAATTACATGTAAGCTATTAAGTAATGTCTAGGTACAAAACCTCCTGTTACATGTTGCCATTAAAAAAATGTCACAGCCTTTGAGCAACAGCAAATGGAATGCACAGTTCAGGGCATCATTACTTCCATCCCTGTTATAGAGGGAGTAATCTTCCATTAAAAACTCACTGAATTTTAAAAAGCATAGTGATCATGGCCATCAAGGACCAGAACTCAAAAATTCCCTCACAAAAGACTGATCTAATCACAAAACTACAAAATTTCTTTTCTTTATTCTCTTTTTGATCTACAAATAATGAATTTTCTGAACAATGCCATAGCTTTGAGAGGAAGAATGTTCTGTGGCCTCATCCTGACTTACTGTACATAGCCTTTGCGATAGCGGCTAAGACAATCTTCTGGGAAATAAAAAGCAGGAAGTTTTGAAGCCCCTTAGGTAGAATTTTATTCCTGTTTTCTCATTTCCCAGACAAATGGTTTAAATGTTGGTAACTGCCTCCTTCCTTTGCTGTTTTCATATTTGTTAGGTGATTTCACAGCATACTGAAGACTCTGTCTTTCTCCTCACACACTTCCTAATGAGGTAACATGAAAGCAAAGAAGCCATTCATTTAGATTAGATTCACTTCAGGTTTAGGCTATATTTAACCTACAGAACATAAGAATTTAACTATGGAAGTTAGTTTTCTCCAAACTCCATCTATATTCAATAAATCTCCCTGTAGACAGAGTAGAATGACAAGGCTCCTATTACAGGTATGTATCAGCTAAGTGGTTGAAGGCTGGCAGGTAAATCCAGGCCTGAGGGTTGTTCTCTTAGACCTTTAAGTCTCTAGTTCAAGACTGAACTTAAGCACTTGCTTTAATGCACTTCTATTTGGAAAAGCACGTAAGCACATGCTTGCATTTAAGCACCTACAACTTAGGGACAGAGTTTTGCAATAAATCACCTTCTTCATGACTACTGACTCCAACATATTTTTTAAAATAAAAATGACTCTTGCACTTGAATTTTTCTGAAGTGATTTTAAACCTCCCTATGGTAATAAAGTATTTCCTACTAAGCTAAACCTTATTAACTTTCTCGGATTTCGATGTTGTATTTCCATCTTCCCTTTCTGGTTTGGAAAATTCCTGAAGTTTATAATTCCATTCACATAAATTTGGAAACCTCACATTATCTATTGTATTCAGATTACTGCTTTTACTTGAAAAAATGCAGTACTTGAAAAGATAAAATATATCAGAGTCATTATAGAAATTGCAGTAATATGCATGAACTTTCCCATAACAATAAAAAAATAATGTTTTGGCAGATTGGGAAACCCAGAAGATCAATAGGAGAACATCAGGCATTTGGTCTCATTTGGCCTTTCAGTAGAACTACTCAGCCACCTTAGTACAATCCATGTTCCTTCTTCAGTGGAAATCTAGCAGTTGCCTTTGGGATACTCTGAAATAGGTGATTTGATCATCCTAAGTAAAAAAGCATTCACAAGATACAGCAACTGCAAAGATAATTATGCATTTACAAAATGTAAATCTAGGCAGATTCCATCTATTCTTTAAATTTAGGGATTCACCAGATCATCTAAGTCAAAAGAAAAGCTCCACTCCAGATATTTAAAAAGCAAGTGAGGTCACTGGACAGTCTCAGCCCTCTGAACTTCAATGGTTAGAATTTCAACCACTATCATACTCAACAAAAAGCTTGCAGCAAAACAAATCTGTGCCTTTGATCTCCACATCTCTTCAGACCAGAAACCTCTCTCTTATCCAGGGCTCTAGCTGCACCTTTCCCAGCACTTTTCTAATGTATTAGGGTCCCTTTCAGTCGCTTTCCTTTCTAAAAATGTTGCTTGTCTCCTTGTCTTTCTTTCCAACACATTGTGCCTCCTTCCATCTCTGTAAAGAGCTTCTGCAGGCACTTTTTCCAAGACAGTTTAGAAACTTCTGTACATAAAAAACAAAAACTGAAGGGAAATATTCAAATGAATGTCTCCTTCAGTAGTGTGATGACTATTTGGATTCTGATAGAAACAAAAGAGAATTCAATCTTTATCTCATATACAGTAATTGAATGTGAAATTATTTTGCATAGGAAAATGGTTACATTTTAAATTATACTGCATGCAGGGATGGTCTTCTGAAATTGTTGTGTTCATCTTGGTGAAAATCTAACTAAAGAAGATCAAAATGAAACAGCTGAGGTAGAGAGTTTTATAACTGGCGCCAAAACAAATCTATGGAACCAGATTTTTTCCACCTAGATTGTTTCAGTCTAAACAGACTGAAAAGTTTTCCCCCTAGTAAGAGAGAAGCCATTAAATAAGCCGTTTTAATAGCTCAGTCACCCCCAATTTATTTGGTGTCCCTTTGAGATTATCGAGTGAAACAAAAATAGTACCTATAGAAAGTAATGAATACAGAACACACTTTCACACTTTCCAGACTTTCCCTCCATGCTGCTCAGCCTCATTTCCTTACTTTTTAATGATAAATAAATTAACATTAATTTTCAGTGTTCACAGCATGCCATATACATCAACTAGAAAAGAAAAAGAAAAATGGTTAGTAAATTCTTTTTAATGGAATGCAACATGTGCTGCCCCTTCTGTGAACTCAGCATTCATTCAGGAAATTGATTTGTCAAGATGTAAAATAAAAATGCATCATTTCATCACATTTCTAGAAAATATGGGTCCAATCTTATAAGATGCAGAGAAAGCTCAACTCCCTTAAAGCTTTTCGATGGAAGCACTTAGCACCTCACAGTAACAGCCTGATTTTACATGTCGTTTTAATGATCCCTTTAATAGTTCATTTTGCAATCTAGCAACACTGAACATTACAGCACCTAATGCCCTTGTTGGACCTGGCTCTGAGCCAACTTTATGCTTTGCGGCTTATTTGTACCCAACAATCTCACCTTAAAAATATTTGTTTTCCTCAGGATGCAGGTGTTGATTTAGCTGCATTGTAGGTAGGATTCCTGGATCAGGCTGTAAATCAGAACATGGTGCTGACTGGAGAACAGAGCCCAGGCCTCAGGGTGGATCTGAACAGCCACTTCCCTCCTTCACTGCAGTGATCCTGTGCAGCCCAAGAGTGGTCCAAGAAAAGCAGCTCGAACAGGCACTATAAGTCTGGAAAACCTTGCTAATATTGATTTTCATACAAGAAGAGTAGATATATCAGGCATGGTTTTCAACACCTTAGACAAGTTTCATACCGATGCAACTGGGCTTTATTGAAACTTTGCTGGCATAATACTGATACCACACCACAGACACCATGGCTTTTTACTACCACTCTCTTTTTGCAATATGAGGAACACTGATTAAGGCTGTCACATTTTGGGACACAATTGGTTACGACAGAATTATTTCTGGACTTCTGATTCATCTGGTTTATAACTTCCAAGAACACAGCATGTATCCTCCCATTACTGTTTTCCAATATTAATAATTGATCATCTCTGAAATGCATCGTATAAAGCTGTTCTCTTCTTATCTGATGGTATGTTCGATGGTTATTTGATATTTTGCACTGTTAGCTTCAAATTTCCTCTTTTTTGATGTCCCTCCAATGACATCCATCAGTTCCTTCCGCTAACAGTAAAGCTTTCAAGTTTGCAGTTTTGTTCTACAGTACTAAGGAAAGAAAATCTCTTCCATTTTTTTAAATCTTCATCACCTTTCTGCTCATCTGTTTGTACATCTTTCTCATGTGACAAATGGACACTTGTCAGATGCTGAAGTCATACCCACTATTTCATTTATTCTTGAATGGATTTAGGTTGCAAGTATCTGCAAGCCAGCAGCTACACACACTATCAGCATCAGCAAAGTGTGAGAAAGAGCAACTATATTCAATGTAGCACTATAAGATTCACTTGGTGATCAGAAGAAATTCTTGCATTATACCTTTCTCTGGTCACTGTTTAAGTAGAAGACATACCTTGTCTTGAAATTAGGATGAGGAAATAATGGATATTTTGTTGTGCAGTTGGTAGCTGGAAACTGCTCTTCTCTCTGGCTGCAGATCTGGGCCAACTGCCTGAATCTGTCTGGGTTCCTGTTGTAAACATATGTCACAAGGTTAAAAAATCTCCACATCGAGAAACTGCAAGATAGTGAGAATAATTTTTTGAGCTTACTTATCACTTTTCATCAAAACATTATGTATTGGAAAACTACTATCTTGTTCTAGATATGAGCAAGCAAAGTACCACATAATTTAATGCGTTAGGAAACAAGACTATTGTTATGCTTATGGAGGATATTATCTATGTCATGTTTTTATTCACCATGATGAAGTAAAAATTAAATGAGTAACTACAGCAAAATCCCGTGATCTTTGCTTTGGCTCCTGTCAGTTAGAAGGGAAATTATCTGTATCAGGTCCCGGTAAAACCTGAGTAAGACACTCAGAACATGGCCCACAAATATTCAGAATTTCCTTTCTATTATTAGTCCAATGATTTCAGGAAAAGTAGCAAGCAGAGGTTGGGTGTCTTCTGTGGGATAGTCATGTAATTTTGAGATCAGGGACTTAGCAGTCTTTAAAGACAGGTTTTTAGTGCATTTATGTGCATTCATGCTAGATTTGGAACTTTAAGGTGATATTTTTTTGTATGTTTCCAGTTACACAGATAAATATGTGAGGCAAATTTGAAAATATGAAACTGCTTCTTCTTCATTTGTAATTCTCTATGACTGATAATCTGTCTGGTAAAACAATACTGAGAGTTTTAAAAGGCAAACTGGGAATGGAAAGGATCTGGGATGGGGTGCAAAAGTGAACGTTCCAGAGGCATCTACAACTTACACATACATACATAACACCTCAGCTATTAGTCTATGAGGAATGTGCAGCAAGAGCTGACAGGTAATGTTTTATTTCAGAGTAGGTAGTGGTTGGTATAGTGCATTCAGAACAAGAGATGGTGATGGCTGTGGTGTGACTTATGCTGTCAGAACAAGGCTGTGGTGTGGCATTTGGCCAATGGTTGAAGTGAAAACTGAAAAGTGACAACAGTATCCTGCCAAAATCTTGTATTGTCCCACAGGCTTTTCATTTTATTCCAAAGGTCGTAACATATCAAATTCAGCCAAATCTGCTTCAAGATAATCCCACTCAAGGGAAAACACTTCTTGACAAAATAAGTGCTTTGCTGATTTTATTTATTTATTTATTTTATGAATTTTCTTTGTACAGAAACAGGCTTGTAAAGTAATGCCTGTGTGCAAAAAGGTAAAATCCTGTGAAAAATGTGGCGTAGTAAATGGATAAATCTTGTAGCTCAGTAATTTGTGTCAATGTTTTACATAAGAGGAAATCCTCTGTGACATGTATCTGATAATGGAATCATTTCATATACGGGTGCTTACTCTATGAGGGCTCTACTGTTTGCAGCACCATGCAATGGAGTACATTAGAAGCATAGCACCAGTTTAATACCAAGCATTGAAGGCTAAGTCTTGCTTCTAGTTGTTGCATCAGCAGGAGTTAAAGAAGCCTTGTTCTAAAAGCAAAGGCCGTAGAGGCAGTGTTGAGAACTAGCAAACACCGAAGAGAGAGGCTTTCTGCGTAAGTTGGACCAGATTCCCTTTCCACTGCTGTTTTTACATACTGACTAGTGCTTCTTCTTTAGAAAAATACTCTTCAGAAACCACGAGTTTTGAAAATCAGGTCTATTTTTCTGTCTGTCTCAGTTCTTTCACTTAATTAGCTAAGTGCCTCCATCATAAGTTCCTAATACCTCTCATTATCTCAGTGAGTCATACAGAGGTTGAGTATTTAATATCATTAGTTCATTAGAAATAAATATTAGGACTAAAATCTATATTTGCTCTGGAAGATGGAAACTTTTATTAATTTCTGAAGTCCAGGTTACTTAACAACGTATGAAAACACTGAAAAGGCTTTATAAAATCCTTAAGTGCAAAATAAGCAACAGCTTCCCAGTGAGATATGTTGCTTTGCCTAATAAACAAAAACTATCTTTTATTTAAAAAAAAATTACTGATTAAAAGACTAATTTAGCTCTGAGGTAGATTCTCTTCTCCATTTAACATTTCTCCTGAAATGTGAGGACATGTGGAAGAATTCTATTGCTTATTTTCTAGAGAATAATTGTGCCTGTGTAACAGTTTGGCCATATCAAAGCAAGGTGAAACGTGTTTCCTTTAAAATACTCAATCAGCTTTGCTGGCCATGCAAAATGGTGCAAAACAATTGTCTCACGTTTCCTATGGTATCATTTTGAGGGCTATCACTAATGTTATGCTATGCTGAGGAAACTCTCATGTCTGGAACTTCTTTTGTAGGAACTTAAGAGCACCTTGTACCTTTCCCAAGACTAGGATATCTACATCTGCTATGTCTTGGGACTGTTCTGATTTGAATGTTTGCCAGTAGTTTTACCTCCTGTTTACCTTATTGGTTCACAGTCCATACTTAGACACATTTCTGAGTGAGTGCAAGACTTCCTAGTCACAGAGTGCAACACTTCTATGTCACAGGAAAATTGAAGCTCAAGGCTGTGACTGTGGTACAAAAGGTCAGGGCATGACTATGACTAGGGTTGTTCAACAAAGTCATTAATGCTGTATATGCCTTATGGTAAAGCTGGTGAGATAACTGTATGAGCTCCCTAGTAGTAGAACGCCTCACTGTCAAATATTCCAGGGAGCAATGAGACTTGTAAGCAAAGCAAATTTGCAAAAGCGTAAGGAGCATGCTTTTTGCTAGCCCTCACTCCTCACTTGCACTCTCACTCTTTGCTAATAAGACATAGATCCCTCATCTCATATATTTTCTAATATGGATTTCCTTTTAGTCTGAGCTACAACTGAAATCACTGGGAGTATAGGTGAAGAAAATATCAATTGCAGTTAAGAATACAGCTACCTAGGCTGAATGGAAATTTGGAAAGCATAGAGATCTGTGTGTACATTTTTCTCAAGTATGTCTTACCACTTGCTCGGAAATGTGCCTATATAGGAAAAATAGAACTCTTACCCATTGGCCATAAGAAACACGGCAGAGCTCAGACAGTGTGGCACTGTATGTGAGCATGAGGCATGTAGCGTTCTAGTCTGAGCTCTCTTGATTCCCTTCTGACTATGTAAATACCAGTCTCTCAGACAAGTCTAGTGCCTTCTCAGTTCTTCTTCTTACCAAATCTGAGCTCCATTCTTGAACAAACCAGAGCAGATAATTTGAATTAATAATATCTACATTATGCCTCTAGCAGACAACTTTTCACTTTCTTCCAATGATTGCTTCTGATCTCAATGCTGTGATTCTCTCACTTTCTTTTCTCTCAGCAGATGTTTGCTCCGTTCTGTTATACAACGTATATTTCTCATAACTGTATTTTCACAGTTACTTGCAGGAGCTTGACTTTTCCTTCCTTCCTTCCTTCCTTCCTTCCTTCCTTCCTTCCTTCCTTCCTTCCTTCCTTCCTTCCT
>VXAB01007937.1:43969-86364 GCA_013399175.1 Odontophorus gujanensis
CCTTCCTTCCTTTTCCTTCCTTCCTTCCTTTTCCTTCCTTCCTTCCTTTTCCTTCCTTCCTTCCTTTTCCTTCCTTCCTTCCTTTTCCTTCCTTCCTTTTCCTTCCTTCCTTCCATCTTTCTTTCCATCTTTCTTTTCTTCTGCCTTTCTTTCCTCTTTCTATTAACTATAATTCTTTCTGGCCTAATTTTATGCCAAACTGCGGCTGCCAGCATATCTGTCTGCCTTTGATCTGCTTACCATCCACTCACTGCACCTTTGGAAACCAGCCTCAACAAAAGCATTGTCTTATAAATTTAATGTTTTTACAAGATTTGTAAAAAATCAATGCCTTGTTAACAATGAAAGACTCCAGATACTCTCATCTCTTCCATTCTTCCTTTCTGACTCTACCCATAGAAAACCTGTGAAGTCCATCCCACTCTTCCTTAAGTGCATCCTGTCTGCTCATCAGCACATTGATTTCTGGATTTGCCAGTTGGGAAGGAAAAATGCAGGAAAATGAGAAAAATATTGGGAAATTCTGAGATGTTAGCAATGGGCATGAACTCAGGTGATTCATGGTATGAAAGCTACTGTAACCAAGACAAGAAGAATGAATATATCCCAGTCAGTTCTGCTGTTTATAAGACAAAAGTCTTTCTGTGATAAAAAGGACTTACTAGATTATTTGCTCTTATTCAGGGTTCCTTTTAATCATTCTGTTATTAAAATTCACTGCCTTTCATCTCAATTTTGATACATGCCTTTACCGTGTAACAATGACCCTCAATTTCCAGCCCAGCTTTGTGGAAGGCTTGTGATTTATTTTATCTGTAATGTCTATCACATTTGCAGGATGTGATCACATTTGTAGTTAAAAAAAAAAAAAAAAAAAAAGCCTAGATTAGAGGTCCTGAAACTCCACCCAAACTTAATTTGAATTCACATGCCTGATTTCCCCTGTATATTAGTGCAGTGGTTTTCAGATCCATAATGTTACAGATATACTGGTCAACAGAGAGTTTGGTAATGGATTTTTGATTAGCATATATGGAATAGAGATGCCAGAAATAAGAGCAGTGGGCCATTGTACGTAAGTAAATTTAATACAAATTTTTTTTTAACCTGTTGCTTTACTTATTTATTTATTTCTGGAATTAAGAGTAAAATTGCTAATGTACGTTTCCAGAAAAATCCCCAAATTTTGTTTCTTAGCCAGAATCCTTTTGAACTATTTCTTTAAACCAAATTTCTTTTCTGTCAGGTAAATGTAAGAATTTGAAAGAAATAAAACCAAATATAAACTCAGTGTTTGATAATGCATGGAAATACTCCCTTTCTCACTTAACATCCCCATCATATTTGTACGTGGTTACTTACCCTATTGTCCAAAATCTCCTGAGAGTTGAGAGCTGGCTATCTTATGATCTGGAACAAGAACCAAAATAATGCTCCCAATAAATTACATCTGAAGTGTTTACTGGAAAATTAGTTCCTCTCGGGTACTACAGAACTCTGCAGATTGAAATGCCTGTGTTATAGAAAGTAATTCATTTATCAAAGGTGGTAATCTCAATGAGGATGCGATGTTCTGCAGTGGTCTGGGAAGATGGGATGTTTTTTTCTGCTCACTGTGCCTAACAATGCCGAAATGTTTTTTCCCTGTCCATTTACTCTAACAATGTGCCATTCTGTACCTCTTAAGCACTTAATTTATTCCAACTCTTTGGCCTGACCTGTAATCCCCCCTCTCCTTACCCATCTGACCCATCTGTGTTTCATTTCCCACTCATCAGCATCCAAAGAGCTAGGCCCAGGCCCTGTTTGGAGCCATTAGACAGAGATTGGCACTGTTCCCTCTTCCTGCACCACATCCTCCGCTGAAAAAAATGACCATCAGATCAGAGAACAGAGCCTGCTTTGTCCCCAGCAACCAAGATCTGGAAGCACTTTCAATCATTTGCACTCTATACCCACTCAAACGCATTAATGTGATCAACATTGGGCCTGTTGTGGGCATTTTTTCCAGCAAATAGCTTGCTAACATTCCAGGCATGTACTTCCCTGAAAACAAGACTGAGACAGGCCCCTGAATATTCAATTGGAAAATCACCAAGAGCAAGAGCTTAGCTTGGCACGGCTGGTGTTGATTCTTAATAAGTGACTTCCTAAAGCTGAGGCATGGGGCTTACAGCTTCAATGACTTGTTTGAAAAATATTTTGTAGGTGCCTCATACCACTTTATTTCCTGTGGTATGCGTCATATTGTGAGCTATTCTGAGCCAGGCTGTTTAAGCACACTAACATTTTTTTCCAAGATTGCGGTGTTTAACTAAAAATGTGCTTATACAAGATGAGCTCATAGCTATTAGTGCTGATGTAGTTTTAACTACTTGGATACCAATAGCCTAAGGCCTAAAACCTGCTGAAAAGAGGGAAAATCTAAGCAAAAAACACCTTTCTCAATCATTTAAGGGTTTTCATAGATGAAGTAATGGGGAAAATATTTCAAAATTCAGCTTTTGTTGCTATAGGATCTTTGCTATAGTAAATACCTTTCAATCTCAAAGGTTCACTGTTCAAAGACTACTGATATGAATAGACAAAGAGGTTTGGGGCATCCAGTTAAAGTTAATTTCTTACAAGTTTCAGCCCATGCTACACATACTGCATCAAGCAGAAGCATCTTTGTATGTAGTTCTCTAGAGCAGCTGGATGGACTAGGTACATACTAATGTTTTATTCATTTGAACTGGGGTTTCACTGACACTGCTAACATGACAAGGCAAGTTTGACATCTGGAGGGGTTCAGCAAAGATTTTTGTCAAGGCACACCATTGTGCAGGATGGTGTTTGGCTGTCACGATGCTATTGTTTAGTGACGTGCTCTTGTACAAATTCTCATTCTCCCAGCTGAGCAAAGATGCAGTATTTTGCATGAGACAGTTAAAATGACAACAGGTGGGATTTTTGGAGCTTACCTTGGAACCTAAAGAGAGGTTTGAGCAAATCTAAGGAGTATCTTTACAGAAGACCAAGTGCCTTGTTGTAAAGTTCATTTTAGAGAAACTACAGCTGCCTGGATCATATCAAGTTGTGTCTGGTATAAATTATTAAAAAAAAGTTAAAAAAAAAGGGTGGATATCTATATGAAACTTTTAGACCATTTGTTCACTTTCAAGTCAAAAGCAGCATACTGACTTGATCTACATCTAGCAATTCCCTGCAGAAGAGAAAATGAAAATAATCACAGAAGAAAAAAATGGAAATAATTTACAGTTTTCCAAAATATAGTAAGTATGGAGCAATGGGAATGAGAAATGCAATGACTTGCAAGTAACAGATAATATGATCCTTCTTTTTAACACTATTTAAGAGACAGGAAGATCCAGTTGTATAATAGCTTACATAAAAAGTGCATTTGCTTGAACACAATTTAATTTCATCCAGACTTCTTTTTCCGTACTTTGGTAAAAACTAACTGAGAGAAAATTTACAGCTAAAAATGTCAACAGGAATGTTTTACTGTTTGCATTAAAAGATCTGTTTAAAAATTCTATTGGTTATACTGTTTTTATTATAAATGCATACATCTGAACTAAATTCAGACCCTTACATAACATAGAACCTAATAGTTTCTTCCTGAATTACTAAAAGGTATCCTATGTAATTCTAACAACTTTGCCTACTCTTTTCTGTGGACTGTGGAGAAATGTATGGTACTGTGTTAACGTGGTAGTACTTTCTGAAAGTACTGAAAGTTCATGAGTAGATACCTGTGTCTGTTCATCAGAATCTTAGTTATGCAGATGCCTCATAGGAGGCAAGAAAGTAAATATATCAGGGATTACTCTTTTTTACCCCCTCTCCTCATTTTTTGTAAAGAATTTCCCCTTGAAGCAGATTAAGATCTTAGTGGAATACAGTTCTAACTGTAGCTACCCAAAAGCTCCCTGTAAAGTAAATTTCAAAGCTTCAAAACCATTTTAAAATACACTTTAAATAAAGTACACTTATTACAGATTGTTTTGTATCATAGAAAACAAGCTTCCCAATTTAGAAAAGTAATGGGAAGAGAATGCATGTAATAGAATGTACAAATAACAAACTCTGTGATCTATCACAATATTTGATGGTTGATCTGGTAGTGCAAGTAGTGTCTGCTGTAGTGGTGCTGAAGTTCTACAAGCATAATGTCTGAGCTGATTTGAGTTTTTTCCCTTATTTGGCCCCATAACAGAGCTTTAATGTTTAACATGGGCATAAATTCACTGTAGCCCTCAAGTGAAGACTATATTTGAGAACTGAATAGAATGCTTGAATTTACTCTCCAGATTTTTCTTCCATGATCAAGTAAAGTTCCACGTAACTTTCCTTCCCAGCGTAACACACACAAAATCTCAGGAAACAGCAGGGCTTAATTAGGACCCTGGTTTATAGTTTCACCTGAAAAAATACATTTTAAAAATCATATATGTTTGACTGTGCAGATTTTAGTCAATAAATTCTTGCTAATTAATCACATTAACAGCACTCCTTAAAAGTTGAACCAAAATCACAAAACAAACCAAGTGCCCCATAAATAATATGTATAAAGAACCATTCACCAATGCATAATCTCTATGTCTAAAAACATTTTAAAATGTTTATTCTTACTTTCTTCCTTTTTTCCCCCCTTTCTTTCTTACCCTTTCTCTTTGGTTCTCTCCTCTTTCTATCTCCTTTCAACTGATCTTCTGTCTTGTCTCTTTTTCACATCTTTCTCTTTCTCTTCCCTTTTCATACTTTCTTCTCCTCATTCTCCCTTTTTCTTTCCTTTTCTTTCCCATTCTTTCTCAAATTTGATATTCATTTTTGATCTTTTTTGTTCCATCTCTTTTTCTTTATTTCAGGCAGTGTGCAAAAATATCACCTGAGAGAGAAATAAAAGTATAAAAGTCCTGCAAATAGAGCTAAAAACTCATGTTGGTGTGGTTTGGGTTTTTTTTCCACTTCTTTTTTGAAGAAAAAAAAAAAATCGTTTGTTGATGTGATGATATAACACTTTTCTCCTTCTATCTTGACTTTAGATGCCTGTTTCAGAATTTTAACTACCAGTGACTGCAGTCACTCTCCACCAGACAAAAAGTAAAATGTAAAGAGAAATCCTATTCAGTCTTTGTATTGTCCCAGGATGCTGAAAGCAATAATCCTCAGTGCAAATTGTGGCACTGAGTGCTGCACTACGATCTCTGACTGTCTGATGTAGAGTTGATGACACAAAGGCAGGATTATTTTGAGCCTAACCTTTAACATAAAAAAATAAAATAAATAAACAAACAGAAACAGTCTGGGTTTGTTGGGTTATCATTTATGACAGAGCTACTTGTTTAAAAGCAGTGGTGCAAAACCACAAAAAACAACATCACAGCAACTTATGAACTGAGAGACTCTTAAATCAAGGTGTACATCTTTTTTGTCAAACGGCTCTGAATGAAGCATGAGTGACAGCATAAACAACTGGTCATACCTTCCTTTAGAAAGGAGTAAGTGACTCTTATGGTAAAATAATTTGACCACTTTCAGTTTTAGTGAAAAAGCTGTTTCTTCACTGTATACAGATGTTGTTCTTTTAGATCATCCTGAGTGTCTTTTGCCATAGGTTCATGGTATGTATAGACCACATACTATTATATACAAATAAAGTCTTTACTATTTCCATTTAAAGTGTTATGCTTAGAGAATTTTTATTGCCTTCATAATATCATAAGATTATAGAAATTCTTGAGCTGGGAGGGACCCTTATATGTCATGTACTTCAACTCCCCTGTAATGAACAGGAACACTTACAGTTACATCAGGTTGCTTAGAGCCCTGTCCAGTCTGATCTTGAATGTTTCCAGGAATGGGGTGTCCACCACCTCTCTGATCAACCTGTTCCAGTACTTCCCTAAACTTATCATAAAAAAAACCTATGATAATATATAAACTTGGCATATAAAAATTTCTCTGCACATTTTTTTAATAGTAAAACTTCAGAAAATTATTATTCTGATTGCTTTTGAAAACAAGATATTAGTTATTTTGGATGCTTGTGATGCTGAGTTATTCTCCATTTTACACTGTTATTTCAGCATCACTGTAGCTTTTTAAAACATCCATTACTCTTCAGGTTCTATCAGTCTTTCTATATTCTTACTTTTACTAATTTTCCAGTGAGGTTTTGGCCCCAGGGAATATGCAAGATGTTCACAGCAAGGGGTCATTTAATTATCTTATTCAATAATGTCTTTCTCAGTCTATGCATATAAGGCACGTTCGACATGACTTTGACACATAATCATTACACAAAGACAATATCTTTTCCATTACATTTACTATTATTGTTTAACATAAAGGCAAACAGTTGAGTGTTACAACCAGGTTCATCAAAGAATGTAAAAGATTTGAGGTAAACGAGAGAGGTTCAGGTATAATGGAAAAGCTGAGTAACAAATAGAGTTGATGTAAAAGACTCTCAGTCTATGGCAGAGAGCTCAGCTCTGTAACTATTTATCTAGTACTCAGAAAAATTTACTCTTTTATTCTGCTTTATTCTGTGGCCACCAGAAGGAATCAGTGGTGGGCTTTTCCTTTACGCACTCGTGAAGGATATCTAAGGCAAAGAAAAATATACTTTGCTTTGTATATTAGAGGAGAGAAGATTTACTGTAGTGATGATGACAGGGTGATAAACACGTGATAAAATAAAATATGAGTGGCATCTTACTTGAAGCAATGAATTTACAGGAAAGAGAAGTATTCACTTGAGTACTAATTAAAGCAAGACTGAAGACTCTGCATTAATTTTTGCCGATGAGAATGGAAAATGTCTTTGTAGAAAAAAATAAAAGGAAAAAAACCTGACAAAACAAACAAAACAAACCAGACTTTGATAAAACTTCTGCATGCTGAGTTCTCTTCATCCCTTTAAAAGGTGACACAAAGGGCTCTTCCAAAGGGAACGGAGCTTCACTGTAAGCAATAGACCTTGCTGCATCCTCATGGCACAGAAATGAATAAATGCAACCATGCAGTCAATGCAAAAAAAATTAATAGAGCTTTAGGGAGCAAAGAATGTTCTGAGTACAGCTACTTGATTTTACTGTATACCCTGAAAATAGTGCCAGGCTGAGAGAAATTTGAAGCACACTTGGATCTGTAGCAGCATCTGTTAATACAGTCATTTGTTTATTAACTGAGACTTAGTTACAATTGGTTTCTACAGCTAAATACACAAAGCTTTCATTTATACTAAAACATTCTCCTCTTCTAATTTCACTAAACTTTAATCTTTTCCCTACTTCTTAAAAAATAGGCCAGGACTCAGAACATGAGATGGAAATTGAGACTGAAATTGAACTGTGTCATCAAACATAGTAGTATGCAAATTATGAGCAAGTAGAGAAGTGCTGCAAGGTAACCTGTGCTAGGAAGAAAAGCCTTGTTAGAAATACTGGCAGATCTTGAGAGACTGTGGAGGTTGGACAAGTGAGTCACTTTGTTCACTTGGGTAAATTAATAGTACATATTTTCTTCCTTAGTATCTGTATGTCCTTCTGAATAAGTTCAGAGATACACTCTCATTTCTGTACGGATTATGGGGCATATAGATGGCTTTACTACCACACTTTTCATCACTTCAGTTTTACATTTGAAGACATTCAGATGCTAGGCATCATGTAAAAGTGAAAATTTATCTGAAGATAAGTCCTGCTTGTATTCATGTTTCTAAGAATATAGTGTTTGTTTTGCATTATGATAGATGTGCCTGAAAGATTGACCAGAGACCTTTTAGAACCTGGGCACCCTTTCCATATACATGCTAAGAAAGAAGGCCAGGATAGAGCATCAGTAAAAGGAATAGGCCCCCAGTTTTCCATCCCAGACAATCAAGCCTAGATGTTCTCTTCAGAGAAAGGTCAAGCACAGCCACCCTGCTCATCTCCAAAATCCCACATTTCACACCATTTGATATCTTCTGAAAATAGGCATAACAGTTCAGGTACCTCTCAATCCATCCTTACTATGGTCCTACCCATGTGCACTTTTACCAGTCCTTTGCTGGATGCCATTAGTACTGCACTTTGAAGAAAATTCAAAGAAGTGGCAATATTCTTATATAAGAAAAACAAGAGGACTTTGCTGCTTCTGTAGGAAACAGGCATAAGGTTTCCTTTTTAAAAAATTTTTATTGTCAGATTTTCCATCTCAGTTTTCTTTTATAACATCAACACCTGTGTTATTTAATTCATTCAGGCTGGCAAATTTCTATAAAAGGAACAGGGTTAATTATTTTATCTCATACAAATCCATCCATATGTGCTATTATTTTAATAGTGAATAACATGCTGACTAAGAATAATAGTACACAAACTTAACTTAAGTAAAGAACTTATGTTTTGTTGTCAAAATATACTTTTTCTTTTTAATCTTTCATGTGTATTCCAGTTAGACACCTTTTATTTGGTAATAAAGTCAGGTAGTTAAAAATACTGACTGTTGAAGACTGATTGGGTGCGACCTGGCCAGGAAAGATGATCTTCTGTGTCAAGACTGTACTCCAAACACTCTGATTGTCATTGGTGAGATGCTACAAGATACCTTAATGTACAAAATGGAATTACTATTAAAAACTATCCAAGCTTGAATTTATTTCTTTTGTTTGTTTATTTATTCATTTTAACGTACATTCTCCCAGAAATTAAATGTTATTTTACTGGAACATAAATCATGCTAATACCCCAAAGCTTAATTTAAGATATTCCTCTGTCTTACATGTCCTAGAATTTTGTTAATAATTACGGTCTTAGGAAAGTTTTCCTAAAACACTCAGAGTTAAGAAATTTCCCTCCGATTCTCTATTTTTCTTTTTCAGGTTGCCCCTTATAATCTGCAAAGAGACAAAGGTACCAGTCAAGAGAACTTGCAGGTGAGAAGCCATATGCAGTTGGCAGCTGCAGAAGAGCAAACATGACTTTTAATCATGGCTGCAGATGTTCTTAGGATAGTATGTCATAATTTAAAAAGAACAGAAACATGAAATTATGAAATTATCAGGAAAGTACAGTTATTCATTAATATTAAATGTTTTTACTTTTTGCTGAGGATATTAAAAGTAGCTTTAGAGGAAATACTGCATTAACAAAATAATCATGTTTTCATTCAAAATCAAATCATTTTATCTGCTCTATGTAGATATAACAGCCATCACTATGAGAAAAATATGTATTACATACATTACAGATACTTTATTATAGTTGTATTAATAGGCTCAAGATCTCATTTTAAACCAGTGCAAATTCTGAAAATTTTGCTCACAGGGACAGAATCAGTATTGTATGTTGGATATGTCTTTTATATTTTGACAGAAGACACTTTGACATGACAGTTCACTAGAAGACTTCTCTCCATATACACCACTTCAACTGGCTCTGCGTATCATCAGAATTTTCAGTTTCGTTACAATTTCCTTAAAATACTGTATTCTCCTTTATGTGACAATAAATCGTTATTTAAATAAACACATTCCTCTTTCTTTCTTTCCATCTCTCCCTCCATTTCACATGGTTCTGCAAAGTTAAATCAACATTTGTGTAGACTGCGCCCAAAGGATCAGTTGCCTACTCTGTGCTGCAGAAATGTATACCATGGTTTTCTCCTGTTCATATTCACATACAAAGGAGGATGAGGTACTCCAAAAAATTTCATGGAACCTACAAGCATGATTCTCACAAAGTAAGAGTAGGAGATGGTGTACAACCCAAATCCTGGAGCAAAAATACCAACATAAGATGACCCAAAATTTTATGATAGAAACCATGTAAATAAACTGAATTTAAAAAGATATAGTACTTCATCTAGAGACAGCCAACGATCCATATTCTATAAGAATATGGCACCATTTTCAAGAGAAAAATGTTGTGATAAAACCTGAGGCCTAACTGATGTCTGTCCTTTTGCTCCATTTCTCATAATGATATTTACCTGTGCCATCTGCAGCCCAGTTTGGACTCACACTAACAAGCCATTCCACTTTGCACTTTGGAAGAACTATATAAAGAGATTGCCCCTTAAGACAGGTACAACAATTTCTGTATTGTCTAGAAACATTGTGAAGTTTAAGAACAAAAGTGAGAAAAAATAGAGAAAGAGAAATAAGGCTATCATCTTGAGTGTCCCTATAAAAAGGTACTGAAAGTCTCGATGCGCTTTCAGGTGAAATCTGTTTGGAGGTAATGTAATAAACTGTCTCAATACAAAGACTTTTAACTACTTAGTGCCTTTCTTTTTCAGCACCCTTATATGAGAAAGGTTTGCAGTCTTTCCTGTATCTTGGAAAGAAAAGAGATATGAACTGCACATTAGAAATGTTTTGCGATTGAGTCCTTTTGGCAGCAGCCTACTGACCAGACGTGTGATATTGTGAACTACAGTGGTATCAGTACTAAAAGCAAAGAGGAAGATGGTTGTTAGGAATTTTTCTCCTTAATACTGAAGCTATTTCATAGGAAAAAAAAAAATCTTTGGGTGATCATATAATTTAGATATCTGGTTGTTTGGGGTTGTTTGTAATATGGTCTGTAGCTGTACTCGAAAAAAAAAAAAGAAAAAGGTAGATTTCAGTTGAGACATGGTCAAATTCTGACAGGTGTAAATCGGAATGACTTTGAGGAATATTGGCTCTGAATGAGTCTCTGGATCAGGCTATGCAAGGTTATGCATAATTGAAAATACAGACATCATGACTACTCGATTTAACCTTGGTTAATGCATCTGAGCCTGAAGCATTGCTTAGGGGAGCAAAGTTAGTGGTTTTGCATTTAACCATTAGCTTTTTGCTTTCTTATTACTCCATTATTACTCCACTATTACTCTATTAAACTTTGACACAGCTTATTTTATTTTCTGTCCAGAAGCCTCAAACTGTGAATTGAGCAAGAAATTTCACTGAGGGATATAGATAAGTAAAAAACAGACAAATGTATTAAACTTCTGTAAATTCCTTTGATTAAAAAGAAAAAGATAAAAAGCTTGCAGGTATTGTGATAATAGTACACTATCTGCATACATAGATCTAGAACAGATGTAGAAAATATCCTTGTTAGTTATTACATACAGGTGATGTACAGGCACAGTATAATCCTGACAGAACTAACAAAATGTTTTTTATAAGTGGTATGAGTTCTGATGTGCATTTATGAAACTTTGGGGAAAATACATTAGTATCAATAAAGGGATATCTTGATATATGGGAAAATAAATAAATAAATAAATTGTCCTGAATTGGAAATGGTGGGATTTCAGAGAATTTTCTTTTCTATTTTTGTTGCTTTTGAATACTTGAAATGTCTCTAGATTGCCCGGCAAAGCAGGTCATAAATCTTAGATCAAAATTTTCTCTTAAAAATATGATGCAAGGTGTTTTGATGTCATATATATGATTTAGGTCTTTAACTTTCATTGAAACTATGCATGAGTTCTCCAAGAGGGAGATTCTGGAGAATTCTGTTTTCTGGAGGTGATAGGAGAAGAAAAGAGAAAGAAATAAAGAAATAGTTGTTTGAAACTTATTTTTTTTTTTAAGATTAACAGATAAAATATAAGTATTTCCCTCCCGGCAAAAAACATCTCCTGTTTATAAAAAATAAAAATGATATCTTATGGAATGTGGACAACTGCCCCAAGACAGGCTCAAGTGCAGCAGAATTACAGATGAATTAAAAGCAGAAGAGAAAAATTAATCTTTTGCTTATCATAAATAGAAGCTTATGTTTCATTCATATTACTCATGAACTAACAACTTCCATATTTTGTTCTGAAAAGTAGAAGGATAATGGGTAAAGATGGTTGGAATTTTATAGTTGTTTTTGCTGAAAAACATGACTACATAATCCAATATTTTGATGACAGTTCGTGTTCCTAACAAATCGAATGTGAAATATCAGTTTTCAATGCCAAATTTCTTGGGTTTCATCCTTCTGCATGTAAATTAAAATAATAATAATTTAAAAAATAAAATAATTGTCAGTTTTCATTGTCTCCAATTCCTTTTTGTTATATTCATGATCACTATAAGATGGTCTAATCACAGACACTTTCCTCAGGGAATAGTATGGAACACATGCTGAGTTACAACTAAGTGGTGGTAAAACTAGCACAAATAATCAGCTATTCACACAGATGACCAACTATGGAAAAATGTTACCACAGAAAGAAAGTAAATTCTTATCATTTCAAAGGATCTTTGGGATTACAGCTATGTTTATTATTTCTGTAAACAAAATGTGCTTTGTTTCCTTGCAGCTGACATACACAAACTGTAAAGGCAAGTTTTACTCCAAAATTTTCTCTGGAATCATCTTGGAAACATTCCCAAATTAGATATAAACCAGAGCAATAGTATGTGGCAAGAAAATAATGGATGTACTTGACTCAGGTCAACTTATAGTTCTATCTCTTCCCCTTTAATAGAAGACCAACCATATGCAGTCATGAAGGAAGATAAATTACTTCCTGTCTACATTTCTTTCTTTCTTTCCTTCTTTCTTTTTTTTTTTTGTTTGTTTTTTTTTTTTTCTTTTCTGGAGTGGTTAGATGAATTTACTCTGGGAATTCAGTAAAAGAATGTAAAGAATGACCAATATTTTTCCATCCCTGCACACAAAATATTACATTAAAGGCAAAACGCTCCACTTACTGCAAAGGCAGTTGGATGATTTTGACACAACCAGAAAACTGTGAGCTGATTTTCTCCAGAAACATTTTGTATGTCTCTTTGTGGATAATATTATTAAGAGGCCCTGTATAAAGGTTATTTTGCACCTTAGTTGGCATGATGTTAGTCATTTTTATTACTTTTCATATCTCATAGAATGAGGACAAATGCATGTAGATGGGCAATAAAAATATAGATGGCATGGGACCAGGTTGAGAAGGCAACAGGGAAAAGAAACAGAATAGATAGACATTAGATTGGGATAGGAGAAAGAGAGGGACAATTTATTCATGTATTTTGTTGTAAAGAGGTTGTGCTGTGCTTTACAAGTTCTACAAGAGGTTCTACAGTGCTTTACAAATTTTGCTCTCTTCATTACTCTCCATCAGCAATGATGAAGATGAGCTCCTTTTCAATGAGTCCTCTAAGAATTTACAAAGACCTTAAAGTCAGCTTCCACCTTCAGTCACAGGAAATTCACCCAGTTCACTTCAGACCCTGTACAAGTCTCCTGAAATTTCCATAATTTATTATACTTTCATGGTAACCATACTAATGGAAACTTTGTTGATGAGAAACATAAGTGGTAGCATCAAAATGTTGAATTTAGTGAATATTTGCACCTGAACAAGTCCCCCACCACCTATTTCTACACCTGAACATGTCCCCACTCCACTGCTATTTCTACACATCTTCTCAGACTATTCAGTCTACCCTTGGAGTACATTTCTTGTAATAAAGTTCCTATAATTATGGTTTATCTTTTCATTGTTGTCAAAAGACAAGCAAGTTTTTGCTGTGTAATAATTCCTTCCTTATTGTCTGTTCCCTTCACTGTCTTAAGCAGAGATCAAAGACTTTTGTTCCCAAATCCCAAACACAGGAACTGAGTTGCAGATGACTCAGAAATTGAACACAATCTGAAGTCTGCTTGGAAAAGTGCATCCTAAGAAAATCAAGCAATAACTAACCTACATGGTCCAGAGAGTGCAATTGTAATGCACCATTCAGCACTATGCAGAATAAACAGAAAGATAAGTTTAGATATACATTTTGGTTTTTATTTTGACATTACTAGACAGGTAAGCCTGTCCGAAGGGAGAAGAATGTGGATGTGTGTGGATGATTGTTTAAGTAAAACTCTTTTTTAACCTTACTACAAGCTGAAATCATAGCAGAGAGCTTGTTTTAGGTAAAACTGTTTGCAGACTAGAACTGTACACTTTGTGGGTGAAGGATAGAATCAGTGAGCAAAACCCTGCACTTTCTGGTTGCACTGACTAAGTTGTGGGTACTGGAACTTCCGCACTGTTTTTTTTTAGTTAAATGCCTCACTCATATATTCTTGGTATTTAATGATCAGTGGGGAAGAGCCAGGTCTATTATTTGAAACCACTGTCAATGATTCTGTCACTGAGGCTGGATTGCCAGATATACTTTCTAAGAGTAGTTGTCCAAAAATAAATCCAATTAAAAAAACATTCTGGGAGACAAGTTTGGCTTCACACTTGAGGGCAATATTCAACCTCTAACTACAAGATATTAAACTAATACTTTCCCATGGAAAAGAGTAACTTTTAACTGACTGTTCTGAGGGCTTTTTTGGCCTCTACCAGTGAAACAGTTGGCACTGACCACCGTTGATGGTGGAGAACTGGCATATATGGCTCTCTGGCTTCTACTGTGAAAGACATTTTTATCTCCCCCAGGGAAAAGCTGTATAGGCATTTATGTCTACAAACAGATTGATCTTTATGTAGAAAATGAATACTTCAGACTTCACTGGGATTCGTTAGAATGCTGTTTTTGGCAAAGATGGACTTGACCCATGTTAGTTGATGCTCAGATATTGTTATGGAGTAGATGGTACATGCATATAGTTCTCAGTCTGCATCAATTATAACATATATTTTATATTGAAATATAGTTAGATTTATATGTACAATGATGATTGAAGATGGAGGGCAGAGAGGAGATGGGTGTGAGATGAACATCTACCTAATGTTTACTGCTGCATGGGAAGATATGTTGCTTCTTTCCTATTTGTCAAGTAGATCTGAGTGTAATATAATTCTCATCCACCCTATCTGTGCTTCTATGTATGTTTTATGTTTTGTTACAGTGTTACTGAAATGGAGATATGAAAGAGAAAGTGAAAAGAAGGAATGCCATCCAGAGGGACCTATACAAGCTTAAAAAGTAGGTCCACAAGAACATAATTAGGTTAAACAAGGCCTTGCACAGGGTGTTGTACTTGTGTTGGGACAAATCCAGATATGTGTACAGACTGGGAGAAGTATTCTCTTAGAGCAGCCCTGTAGAGAAGGGCTTGAGGGGTCCTGCTAGAAAAAACGCTGAACGTGAGCCAGCAGTGTGCACTTGTAGCCTGGAAGGCCAGCTGTATCCTGGGCTGCATCAAAAATGGGATGGACAGGAGTATGAGGGAGGTGATTGTCCCCCTCTACATTCCCCATCTGAAGCACCATCTGGAGTACTGCATTCAGCTGCGGACCCCACTACAAGAAGGATATAGAGCTGTTGGAGTGGGTCCAGAGGAGGGCCATGAAGATGATCAGAGGTCTGGAGCATTTCTACTATGAAAAAATGCTGAAGGATTTCGGCTTGTTTAGCTTGGAGAAAAGAAGACTATGGGGAGATCTCATTGTGAACTTTCAGTACTTAAAGAGCACTTACTAGCAGGAGGGAGACCTACTTTTTACATGGTTAGATAGCGACAGCAGAAGAGGGAATAGTTTTAAACTAGAAGAGGAAAGAGTTAGATTAGATGTCAGGGGAAAATTTTAACTGGGAAGGTGGTGTAGTACAGGCACAAGCTGCCCTGAGAAACTGTGAATGCCCCATCCCTGGAGGCATTCAGCACCACATTGAATATGGCCCTTGGCAGCCTGATCTGTTGACTGATTAAGTGGGTGGCAACCCTGTCTATGGCACAGGGTTTAGAACTAGATGATCTCTGGGGTCTAACCCAAGGCATTCTATGATTCTGTGAATTATGAGTTACTCTTAAGAAATTTATTCTGACATCTGAAATGCTCTATAATATGGTATCTGATTCAAATTGTGTCTCACATAATTGGATGGTAGATCAGACAAGAGGCAGTCACCTGAAAGAGATGAACTGCTGATTGGGTCCTCAGCAAGTAGGCGTGAATTTGGAAATCCAGTCCTGTATTCTTCATCAAGAAAAATGGGTATAATTTCCTATCTGTCCTGTACCTGTGCTTCTAGAGTTCCTTCCAGCTTACTGTTTGGAAAAGAAAGTAGGTAGCGTGGTGGTGTGGTAAATTAAAAGTCTGAATTTGTCTCTCCAGTGTTTTGGAGGTGAATAAGCTGGATGTCATTCAGATCAGAGGTGGATACTTCCTATTTTTCTCTTTATTGTAAGTTACAGGTTAATGTTTACTAGCAACTTGGATTCCTTTATTTCTAGGAGATGAATTTGAGTTTTTATTTAATATCTATTCTGTGATTCGGAAAACCCATTAGGTTTGTCTTGGTAAGCGTATAAGAGGACCAAGTTTAGAATATTTATACAAGAAACTCATTTGTATGCTCTGTATTCAGTCCAGCACTTCTTCCATACGCTTTCAAGTCTGAAAACATGTTGCACCTGACTGGACACATCCTATTTCTTTTGTAGTCATATATGTTTGATCAGTAAACTTGTAAAACGCCTTCATAATAATTTTATGCAAATGTAAATTACTACAGTGTATAAAGATATAATGAATTATGCATTTTCTCTACTGACCTCAGCATCTGATATGAGAATGTACTGCATTTGCCCAATTTCAATAATGACCTGATTTGGAAAAACATATATGTATATATCTCTTTAGAATATATATAATAGTAAGACTCAAGATGGAGATTTTAAAATTTGGGTGAATTAAAAGAGGAAATAAGTTTGTAAAAGATGGTAGAAGGGAAAAAAAACAACCAGCAACAACAAACAGTGTCGACAGAGATAAGTGTATAATAGCCTGCATCAGACACAAGGTGATACCAAGTTACTCATATTTCTTCAATCCAGTAAGACTTCACATCATTTTCTGAATAAACCTGAAAACTCATGGGAACATTTTACAGAGCACCCCAGGAGGTCTCTAAACTTGTTAAAATATTAAGAAAGACATAGCTGTTATAATAGCAGTTCTTAAACCAGCTCCCAGGTGAAACATGAAAGAAGAGCTTCTAAGGATTCTAAGTAACACTGTCGCATTGAGAGCTGATGTTGCTCAGTTCATTTAGGAAAGACTTTACACATTTAGTAAACTACTTTAGTATGAAAATTTGGTAAAGGAATCTTTCATTAATAGGAAAGATTTGACTGCACTGCAAATAAAATGATGTTTACATAATTCTGAATGATCTTTCAAAGATTCAATACCCTTTTGCTGTGGTTTACTGTAAGTACCATATTAAACTTGCCATTTTTAATAAAATGAAAATGTCATGATTAAGTCATTACATTGTGGGAAATATGTTTACACTTTACACAAATTTTCAATTAGATCTTTAGCTATTGCTAAGTATTTTTTGTCTTAAACAAAAGTTTTTACACTAAAACACAACCCCAAGGTAGTTGTCAGTATGTATTAAATTTAGTCTGAGACCAAATTCTATCAGGTTTAAATGTAGCTAAAGAATTTGTTTAATTGCAAACAAATCTCCCTGTGTTCATTTATACCTGACCAACTTTGTATAAGGATACATCAGCAATACTCCTTCAATTCAAGGTCCAGCTGTTTTTCCTGTTTACAGTGTTCAGTTGTTCAATTTTTTTTCAGAATGTTAAATGTTGGTTTGTTGTTCTTTTGTTCATTTGTTTGTTTGTTTTACCTTTATAGCAACTTATTCAAGAACAGGTTGAATAGATTTTCTCATGATTTCCTCTATTTCTTGCTTTGTTGTCATCATTTTTATTTTCAAAAATGCTGTTAACTTTATTCTCTCAGTCCCAGAGCCAAGGGGACAGGTGATCTGCACTATTTCCTTCTCTGTTGAGCCTGTAATTTCAGGGAGCTCGGCTGCCACTTTCTCCTTTCATGGTAGTTTTGAGGTCAGAGGTGGATAAAATCTGACCTTCAAGAACTGCATGTAGAGGAATTACCCACGAGACTTCAATTGGGAAGCAGCGTGCACGATGAAGATGGTGGCCTACTGGTGTGTTGCATTAAGCATAGGCTGGACACCCAGTACAGTGCACCTGCAGCAACTGAGAATAACAATAATTCTTATGAAATACTGTGGTAAATATATAGGGATGCATTCTTTATCAGTCTTGGTTAAAATTAAATATTTTAATTTAGATGTGTATAGCATGTATAGGGTATGTATAAATATTTCCAGACAGACTTGGTAGTTTGGATTTTGTAGAGGTTTCTTATTTGCTTTAAATTCCTGAAAATAAGGAGCTTTTAAGATGAAAATATCTGACTTTGTAATGGGATGGAAATTATTCTTTTTATTCAGCTCTAGGAACGAATTCTTTATTGACAACAATAAAAAGAAACTTTGGAGGTAGAAGAATAAAACTGATTGAGATAAAGGAGGGGTGAAAGCTGAGGCAATAAGGAAGATGAAGAAAGTATCTGTCCCCAGATATTGCCATCTTTTTCCAGGGAAGTTAACACGTCTTAAATTTAAGATCCATTCAGGCACATTTAAGTTACACTAAGATATTTTTTTCCATATAACTTTTAGGAGAACATTCTTTGTGCAACATCATATGCCATTTTAATGAATAAACAAAATAAAAATATCCGGATTATTTTATGACAATATGTATGCCCAGTCTGACCCCTTTATACTTCTCCATTTAAATTGTTCTAGTATCTTGGACTTTCTGTACCTTTTGAATAATTCTAATTTTGTTCACTCGTCTTGAGAGGAAGAACAACCATAAACTGTTTTTGTAACTGATGTGAAGTGATATTTAGAGTTTTGTGCTTTTTGAGCTTTTGTGTCATTTAAGAAAATCAAAAGAACAAAATTTGTCTTGAAATTTTGATACACACTTCACAGTGAATGGGCGGCAGCTCATAAAGTAATCCTGATTGAATGATTTATCTTCTGAAAGAAATCCATGTTGATAAAGTGGCTAGATAACAGAGACTGGAGTAGCATACAGTGGAAATAATAAGTTCTTATGCTTTTTGTAAATGGCATTCTTTTGTTCATTGTGTAAAACATTCTAACAGAAATGTTCAGTGTACATATTAATTGGTGGGATTTAGGATCACCAGATACAAAGCCCACACACATCACCTCTGATTGGCTCACAAAGTTTAATGAAGTATGACAAAATAATATAATGCTTTATTTCTGGGTCATATGAGGACCATCTGGATAAGTTTCAATTGGGAATTTGTGCAGAAAAATAACAGACCTGCCTCTGCGGTGTTATCCCAATAGGTAGCACATTAGAAAGTACGTTTGTTGTATAAGAAAAACAGGATTGGGTCCCATCCTCATTTCTAACCTTGCAACAAAGATTTTTTTATTACTTAGAAGAGAGCACGTTGGCTTTTGGGCAAGGAAGAACTTTTTAGCTGGAAGTCGAGTGTTCTGTCAATCTCGAACTGTTAATCTAATGAAAAACATTATTTCTTCCTACGAACTTTCCTGGCTCACAGTTTTGAAAACCCTTCTTCTGCTAAATCCTACCATTAGCTTAATTCAGGAAAACACATAGGTTTGTGTTAAAGGCCACCCTTTTCAGAGTAGTACTTAATGTCATGACTGAGCTTAAGCAATGCTTAAAGAAATATATTCATTGATTTCACGGGAACAAACACACACTTCAAATTAAGCATTTGCTTAAGCGTTGTCTTTTAGAGACAGGATTGGAGCAATGACAGTTATAATTAGATTAAGCTGAACACAGCTATCTTATTCAGATTCCTTTATTATCCTACATCCCTCTGATTACAAATAGTACCTAAAAACTACTGCAGCTCTTTATCAGAATGACCTGTATTTCACACATGTAAAACTTCATGTCAGTCTTGGTAACCCCTTTTACAGTTCCTGACAGAATTCACTCGTGAAAGTCAGAAATAAACAGAAATTTGGTTAGTACAGGAAACTCAGGAAGTGTTTGCATGGTCTGCAATTGTGGTCATCTGCATCCAGCCAGAGGGGAACCTCTAATTTTCTAATTTATGTAATTGAATTTTTGACTGTTGCACAGTGAATAGTTGTTTTATTGTTTTGTTTGGTTTGTTTGTTTGTTTTTTGAGAGAGAGAGTGAAATAAACTCTAATTATAACATATGCAGGCTGAGTATTTAAATAAGCAAATAGTGGTCAATTCTTGACATTTCCTCTTCTGGAAAGAAAAGAAAAAACTTTAGAAAGACTCATCTGTTTTACAAAAAGTTACTTCCTATAATCAAAATTTCTTTCCTATTTAGCCAAGAGATTTGGGTCTAGCGTGCATTCTAATGATTTTAAAAGACAACCAGATGCATGTTCCAGTTAAAACTTTCTTTTTCTCTCCCTTTCTCTCCCTTTTTGGTAATTTTACCATATGTTCTTTTCAAGTGAACAATTAATGACTAACAAGCATCGGAGAAACTGAAAAGCAATAGATAGTCCTGACTTGGAACACTGCCATGGAAAAGAAACAACCCAGGTACACTATCTCCTCTTAAACCACACTTTGATGGACCTCAATTAAAAGAAAGGAGAAAGGTTATTTGTGGTAACATCTATAAAATATTAAAATCTCTCCGGATACTTTCAAAGGGATGAAGTACATGCTTCAAGGACTCTGCAAAACGACAGTCAAGCATAGATACAGAAATATGCTAGAAGAAAGGAATAAGGAAGGTCTGGGATTAACTCTGTCTTCCTTCCAACTATATGCAATCAACTACACTCAATCAATTTAAATGAGAAATCATTTTACATCTAATGTCAAAAATGAAGTAACAACTCCCAGACCTTCTCCTTCTAAGAAAAACTATCTATTTTAACATGAATTAAAGAATAAATGACTTTTTTTTCCAGGCCTTCTGCATTTATGTAGGGTGTTTCATTATGAACTGATTTTACAGCACCCAGATCTACTGCCCTTGAACTGTGTAGGAGGTCTCTTCAGAAGAAAGGAACCATTAAAAGCCCCTAGGGGTCACCTCTATTGACCTCTCAGTCCTCTATATGTTTTGTGGACAGGCTATCAAGGAATGCTTTAGTTGTCGCAATAGCATGAAGCACAGAGACAACCTCATGGCTGTTGGTTTAAGTGTGATTTAGAGGTTGGAATGGGACATACCACCAGCTATACTCTACTTCAGACTCAGTCAAGTTCAGTATGACAGTTTGTCACAGCCAATCCTTACTCAACCTAATTAGTAGGGGGATGTAGGCATTTTTCCTTCCTTCTCTGTGCATTCTGCTCTTCTTCTGTATACCTCATCCCAAGATTTCCCACTTACAATAATGGAGAATGCCATTGGACTTCCTTGGTTTTATGCCACAAGTATCTGGGTATGTGGAGAAAGAAGGTGTCTTTTCAGCTAACCTCTCTCTTCCCTTGGTTTTTCCAAGCCTTTTTACCCAGGCTGCCTTTGAAGCAGGGAGGTTTTTCCCAATGTCCCACAGTATGATGAAATCAGAACTGAGTGTATTTGTCAAGAAGATAAAGTCTGGCTCTGCCACAAAGGCTGTAGGAAACAGAGGAACATGTTCACAGCTGACTACCATACAAATAAGTATCTGGACCTGACTTATGGTAGGAAAATTCTTATCAAAGTAACTTAAATTATGGAGTCTAAACTATCATAGTATTTCATTTTAAGTACCCTCTAACAGTTGCAAATATAGTGAATGCATTCATGTATTTATCTCTATTTGCAGTAATATAATGTCTTCTGCAGTTCATATGGAGGCTGATTTAAAGCCATTTGAAACAAGAGGAGTATTTGTGTTGCTATCATTGGTCTGTGAATCAGACCTCTGAAAAATAATAGTGAGAGTTCTGTTCTGTGTTTCATTTCAGACAACTGTCCAAAACCAAAAATGTTTCTCTCATTTTATCCGGAGCCTGTCTCCTTGTAATTTCTAGAAATCTAGAAATTCTGAAATCCAGGAATATGTGCTATGATTTGGTATTCATTCAATTTCCATTCTATCTAGGATGACCTTCTTATAGCAATTCTGATTACAGATTATTAGACATGTAATTAATTTTATCCTGGACTTAATGGCAACATTCTCAGGTAGCTGATAAGCCTGACCCTGTGGACACGTCTATTAAGCCTTTTGAATAATTTAATGAAAAAACAGGACCATTTGTATCCTCATGCTAATTTGCTTGCTATTACAGACAACAGTTTCTTCCCCTTATTGATCAGGAAGCAAAGGAAATAGGTAAGTACATAAAATGAAAGTAGAAAATAAATAAGAAATTATTCATGATATGGGAATAGAAAATGATACACTTAAATCTAGAGAACAAATACAATAAACATTTAATCTTAAAGAGGAAATAAAACTGAAATAATCAGGAAGTTATAGGAAGTGTGATTTAATTCCTCTAAGATACATAAGCATTTAAGTCAGCTGCTGCAAAGAGTGTGCCTACATATTTGCTTATTTTTTCAAACAGTGAGTAGGCAAACTAGGGCAGTTAATAGAATCATAGAATGGTTTGGGTTGGAAGGGACCTTAAAAATACAACTTAGTTCCAACTCCACTGTCATGGGCAGGGCTGCCACTCAGTAGGTCAGGCTGCCCAGGACCCCATACAATCTGGTCTTGAATGCCTCCAGGGATGGGATATTGACAACTTCTCTGGGCAACATGTTCCAGTACCTTACCATCCTCATAGTGAAGAATTTCTTCCTAATACCTAGTCTAAATCTACCCCCTTTGTGTGTGAAGCCATCATCTTTTATCCTATCACCACACTCACTTATAAAACGTCCATCTCCAGCTTTTTTGCAGGTTTATCTGCCACAGGCAGAATGCTAAAGTGAACGTGGTTCTGTAAGACATGGACTCAGCTCAGATGACTGTCAGATGAAGCAGAAAAGCCCGGCCCAAGAAGAGCAGTTGGTAAGAAAGTGTATCTAAATGTGCATAAAGCATATCTGTATTGCCTGTTTTCTTCACTTACGTGAAGAACACATTCCTGCACATTCCTGTGATAAACAACTCTGAAGAATGTAATAAAGTTGGTGGTAAAATTGTATGAGGGGTACATTCAAAAGAAATAGGAAAAATAAAAAGGTGGCAAAATTGAGATTTGATTTTCGTTTAAAACTGACATCTTAGCATTTGGTGTCAAAAGTTGCAACTGGACTTAGGTTCAGTAATCTTTGTGAACTCCATTAAGAAAATAGAAAGCACCTGGATGGGTTTAATCTATTACAGTTCACAGAATCACAGAACTTCAGGGGTTTGAAGCGACCTCTAGAGATGATCTAGTCCAACCCCTCTGCCACAGCTGGAGGCATTTTAATTGAGTAGAATGTTTATTTTTTTTCTTAAGAAAATAGATTTTAAGAAAACTGTGTCAAAGGGGTAACTTTCAAACTCATCTCAGGCTTGAACTAACTGGGAAAAACGACCCTATCAAGAGGAATGATTTTGTCCTCTTATGCCTCTGACAAAGGTCTCCAACTTTATGACTGTGCTTATTCTAGTTTATATATGGTATATACCAGCGATATATGCTTTATACAAAATGTGTTGTTTTTTTTCTCACAGTCTGTTAGAATTTCTCTGTTTTTCTTGGTCTCTTATAGAATAGGTTGCAATCTTCAGCACTGCGTACCTGTTGAGGATGTCACTAGCATCCTGAAGGGAAAAGTAGTAAGAAAAAAAGCTGATAGTTTATCTTTGAAGTGGCCAGGGGAAGTAGTTAATTCCCCATGGGTAGGCACAAACATTCCATCGCTTGTGACATGTGTAAAGGTTGCTGTTCAGAGCAGACTCCTTTCAGGACCCATTTCTTCTGGGCACTTACATTTCTAAACCCCTCAAGAGGGTCGTACTTATGAGAGTGGAAACTCGGGTGTCCTAGTCTAAGATTATACAAGCATTTTTGTGAGCAAACTTTGGATCAATCCTGAGTTGGAAGTGAACATTAAAAGTGTCAGTAACTCTTTTATAAGACTTTTTGTGATGCATCTGATTGACCCACATTACGATGTACAATAGCATGAAAGAGTTAGTAATCAGTGCTAATGAATACATGTACCTACCTGATTCATATACTGGGCATTACCCCTTACTAATGCTTTTGTTTTGCATTCATTAAAATTCCCATCATGTCACAAAATGCTGAACATTTACTATAACAAAAACAAAAGCAAACAAAAAAAATGTGACACATTTATTGCAAATTTTAGTCAAAAAAGATATAAATAAGGAAATCACACAGCACAGGCACATTGTCCCCATCCTACTCTACTTTAGTTCACTAATTAATGTTTTTAGAAAAGATATTTACAATGAGACCTCAAGCAAATACTCCGAGTTTGTTGCACAATCCTTCTCTGTACTCCTATCTTCCCCTTCCCCCACCTGCAAAGGAGACGAGTTACTTATTTCTCTTTTCCTTTAGAGTAGGAAGGACTTTGAGAAATGCAGTCCTCATGGTTTAGATTTATATAAATAATTTCACAGATCTGCTCAAACAAACTTCTTATAAAACTAAAACTGATATTTGTTTGCAGAATTTTAATAGAACTGTTATGAAAATGGTTTAGATAAATATAAGATGCTAGAAAAATCCTGTGTATGTATGATTATCTATCTATCTAAGCAAGAAAAAAAATCTTATTTGTTAGTTCGAGTGATTAATTATTTAGCCATTTGTTTGTTTGCTTATTGCCATAATGTTATGCTTAAAAAAATTATCTATATATGAAGAGCACCAGACTTCACTCCAGGAAAAACCGAAATTTCAGTCTGAGAAGTTTCTGGTACAAACTACCATAACTATGTGCTACAATTATTTTTGTGATTTTTTTTTTAAATGTTAATTTGGACATTGTATTGTGTTATTTTAAACATGTTTAAATATATTCCCTAACACGTTAAAAAATAATTAGATGATTAAGCATGTACTGCAGACATTTGCAGTTTGGGAGAAAAGTAATATAAGAATAAATGTTCTTTTAGTTTGCTTCTAACATAGAATGACTTGGAGATACATTATGATAGCTTTCTTTGTATTAATGATTATTCAGTACGCGTTCTTATAGGTGAACATACTGTGTATTTGATTAGGGAAACATATTCACCGAGAATGAAAGGATAAAAAGAGTCAGCTCTGAGAAGGCACTTGTTATGGTATAACAGAAAAGACTGGGAAATGCAAAACATACTTGTGCAGTGGCAAGACAAAAAAAAACAACTGTTGTACATGTAATACATTACTACAAAGCAGACTCAGAAGCCTCTCTAGCCTTGATTGATGTGATTATTTATGAGAATTCAGAAATATTGGAACCTGGAATATAAAGAGAATTAAAGGCCAACTATATTCAGGAAATTGACAGTACAGTCATAAATATCTCTGAAAAGTGGAGTACCAGCTATACAAATTCATCTTTTCTTCACACTGAAAATAGAGTTTATCATTATTATTGAATAAAAACCACAACCAAATGCATGTTCTACTTTTGCTTCTCAGTACTATCTTAGCATTAACACTTGTGCTGACATGTTGAGGGGAAGGCTAAACTCAGGAGAACTCTTACTCCTATTTGCTCAGCTATCATGAGATTTGTTTGCTGAGATGAAATCTATCACACTGAGCCCTCCAGGGCAAAGAAATGATTAGTTTGAGGATTAGTCTGAGGATTCCTCATGGGTGTGTAGATACAGGAGTCATGCTGCTCACACCTTCCAAACTAAAATAGCAGACAATATGGGGACAGAGTTTTAAGAAGGATCACTTTCACGAACTTGGGCTCCAAAATTGGGCCTACACACCCCTTCAGAAAACTGGACTGTGGTCCATGAGGTCATGCAGTTTCCCTTCCAGGTTACAGGTCTATGTTGCAAACATTCTGCTTGATGTACAGAAATTTCCAATTAATTAAGACCATCATGTTCATGGAATCATGCAATCATAAAATAACCTGGGTTGAAAAGGATCTCAAACATCATCAAGTTTCAACACCCCTGCCATGGGCAGGGTCACCAACCTCTAGACCAGGCTGCCCAGCACCACATCCAGCCGTACTTTGAATGCCTCCAGGGATGGGGCATCCACAGCCTTTCTGGACAACCTGTTCCAGTGCGTCACCACCCTCTGAGAGAAACACTTCCTCCAACCTAAATCTCCCCTGTTCTAGTTTCAAACCATTCCCCTTGTCCTATCACTACTGACTCATGTAAACAGTTGTTCCCCCTCCTGTTTATACATTCCCTTCACATATTGGAAGGCCACAGTATGGTCTCCCCAGAGCCTTCTCTTCTCCAAGCTAAGCAGGCCCAGTTCCCTCAACCTTGCCTCACAGGAGAGATGCTCCAGCGCTCTGATCTTCTTAGTGGCCCTCCTCTGCAACTTTCTCGTGCTGGGGACCCCAGGTCTGAGCACAGTACTTCATGTGGGGACTCACAAGAGCTGAGTAGAGGGGGACAGTCACCTCTCTCTTCCTGCTGGCCACCCCTTTTTAATGCAGCCCAGGATATAACTGGCCCCCAGGCTGCAAGTGACCACTGCTAGCTCATATCCAGCTTCTCATCCACCAGGACTCCCAAGTCCTTCTCCCCAGGGTTACTCTCCAGGAGTTCTTCTCCAGGTCTGTATAAACACTTGGGATTCCCCTGGCCCAAGTGCAACACCATGCACTTGACCTTGTTGAACCTTATCAGGTTCACATGGGTCTACTTCTCCAGCCTGTTCAGGTCCCTCTGGTTAGCTTCACTTCCCTCCAGTGTATCAGCTGCATTGCTCAGCTTGGTGCCACCTGCAAACTTGCTGAGGATTCATTCAATTCCATCATCTATGTAATTGATGAAGATGTTGAAGAGCATTGGTCCCAAGACTGACCCCTGAGGGACACCATTTGTGACCAGTCTTAACCCAGACATAGAACTGTTAATCACAACCCTTTGGCTGCAACCAGCCCACCAATTCTTAATCCATTGAACAGTCCATCTTCGTCACTGTTTTATGATTTTTTTGTCATCTGTATTCCACATCATAACATTACGTAGTGTACAGGGAGTTGAAGAGTTAATGCTCCAGTTTGGTGGGTCATTGATAGTTCTCAGAAGAGAACCACATACCCCAGAGATCTTTGTGTTACATTCTGTTTCTATTTTCCATTCAGAGGGAAACACTGTTCACAAGTCACAAGACATTCTCTCTTTTCACTTTCTGCTCATCCTGGTAGTGTGTGTGCACCCTAGCCATCTCGCCTTCAGCTTTAGAGTAAAGCCTTTGGTTTTTGGACACTTTCTCTCGTTTTATTTGATTTATTACCTTCAATTCCAGTTATATTGTATTATATTGTGTAACTTCTTATTCCAATATCTTATTTAGTAAATTAGCTTTCCTCTTCAGATTGTTGCCACTGTTTTGCTTTAGGCCCATCTCCTACCCTTACCCTTTTTCCCCTTTTCCCTTTCCCAAGGTGTGGGTCTGTGGGTCTCCTTGCCCCATTCATCATGGAACTGGGACGTAAACCTCTCCAATTTAGAGAGAAGGGTGTGTGAGGGACCATGTCAAAGGCTTTCCAGACGTCCAGGCAGATGACATCCATTGCCCATCCCCTTTCCACTGATACCATCACTCAGTCATGGAAGGCTACCAGATTGGTCAGGCAAGATCTGCCTGATGTTAGTCATGTAAAACTGGGATCTCCTCAATGACTCGGTGTCATGCAGTTCTTAGCTCTATCGGGTATTGTCCCTCTGGCACTGGAACTTTTTCTGTATAGATTATTCCTTTTCAGTCAACATAAATAACTACTCAAATCTCACTTTCTGGTCAGTTTACCACCCGTGAATACAATCTATGCTTTTTTAAAAGATGTTCTCTGTAACCCGAATGACCTGAACCCTTGTTTGACAATGCATGCAGCTCTTGTAGCTAAGGAAGTCATGACAGTTGCTACGATTCAGCTTCAAACTTATTTGGCCATGCAATGTTATTCCATAAGTTGGCTGTGATTTTATGTTCCTGTCATACTGCTACGTTGCTTGCCACTCATCATCGTCCTTCAGATCACCCATTTCATAGCTGAGGTAAGTCAAGTGCAATGTTTCCTTGTTTGCCCAAGGCCATTATAAGCTGGTACTATGGGAGAAGAGAAACCAATCATTCTGATTCTTACCACTGCGCTCCAAGCACTCAAGAATATCCAAATAAATCAGGTTAATGCTAGAAATATAGTAATATTTATTGTGAGAAGGGAAACACATGAAAAGTTTTTGAAGGGTTCCCCAAAGCACAGAAGATGACAAAAGTTCTGATTGAGTCCTAATGACCATTATTGAATTCAGTCTAACTACAGATAATCACCTAGACTTATATTTCATTCCACATGTTTTTTAGCAGTACAGACACTGGATTCTGCATGATCTGTTCCATCTGAAGTACAGACTGGTGTCATATCAAGGCTGTCCTTCAGCCTCTAGCATCATTCTGTTCAATTTATTTTTGTTTGATCCTAAAAAAGGTATGGAAAACAAGCATAAACTCCAAACCAAGAAACCCCCAAGGCAAACAATTTTTTCCTTTTCTGAAGAAGAGCAAAAATAGACTCCAGCTTATTCTCACTAATAACTTTAGTTGAAAATGTAGCTTTTTAAAGTGACTTGATAAATTGGCTTTATTGAGAAGAAGCCCACCACATGCAACCTGGGGAAGCCCAGATTTAGGCATCTGATAATTTGAAGTTCACACAAATGATCTACTTCTGATCCTTATTAATTTCACTTCATGATATGACTCAACTTATTAAATATATAGATCTTAAATTAGATCCAAGAGAAAGAGTTTCCATCCTGCCAAGTCATCCTGGGATAGAGTTCTATTATCCATCAAACTTCTAAACAAGGATTTACTCCTACTCAATTCTGAGTAATAATTTGGAAGTGAGATGTTGATATTCCCTCCGAATGGCTGGGATGTGCTTGTGGTTCAGTATGAATCACTTACAGAGTAGATACATTAGGTGTGGACAAATAGTGTATATTTTCCATTCAGGTCATCTGCTTAATCAGCAACAATTCAGACTTCCAGTAAATCACAACTTTTTCAATAACAATAACAGGAAGATTAAGATGAGCAAGCACAGACACTCATTCTCTCATTACCTTATATTAACCTTCAAAAGATGCTGTTAAAAATAAAATTGGAGATCTTGTCATTATTTTCTTCCTTGTCATGGAAGCTGTTGAACCTACTATATGAAGGCAGCCACCAAGTTTCTGTAGTTTTCAGCCTCCTCCAAGGAACATTTTCAAAGACCTTCACTGGAACTCTCCTATTTGCCTCTCCTGGATTCCCTCTGCTTCCAGATGGAACACCATAAGTTCTCGAGGTCAATAATCTTAAAAAATAGTAGCCAAGAGATTCCCTTTCAAACTGAAATTGGTCCAATGAAACTACCTAAGAGCTGGCTGACAGTCTTTTCAAGCACAATTTCCGTAACAGAGTCTGAATTAACCTCTTTAGAAAATACCTTTGAAGGCTGCACTATAAATTCTCTAATTCCACTCATTCTGTGTTACAAGGTCCATAAAGCCATAACCTGGGCCAAAAACTATACTCATAAAATTCCCTTTAAGTACTCTATCCAGTAACTATGAATTATAACAAAATGGGGTCTGGAAAGAAGTCAATCACCATTGTCAAAGACTAGGCATCTTTTCCATTAAGACCATGCATGTTTCACACATGAAATGGCTTAAAAGAAAAAAATAATGATGGCAATTGGAGGTGAGTCCATAATAAAGAGTCTAGATTAAGTCTAGATTAAGGATTCACGTTTGGAAGCTGTCACGGAGTTAAAAACAGAACAAACAAAAATAAAATAAAAAAAAAGAAATCCACCAATAAAAAATCTGACAACTCATATTTAGAGGACTAAATATACATATATACATACACATCTATGTATACATATACATATATATATTCTCTTTTATTTACCAGTAGAGCTGCTGTGATTCATGTAAGCCTTTTTTTTCTTTTTAGCGAAACAGACCACCTTTGGAGGATAGATGTATATGCTCCACTGACTTAATCAGAACTCAGACTTTTACTTGGCTTCAGAAAGATTAGTTCATCTCTTCCTCACCAAAACTAGATGCCCAAAATGTAAGCAGAACTACATCTTATTCTGTCACACTAGATAACTACTTCAGTACTTCCTATGCTTTATTTCGCACACTGAACACTAGGATGGAGAGAAACAGTAATAGTAGCAGTCAGAGGAGATTTGTATATAGGAAGTTTTTCACTCAGTGGGTAGTGATACACTGGAACAGGTTACTCAGAGAAGTTGGGGATGCTCCATCCCTGGAGGCATTCAAGGCAAGGCTGGATGTGGCTCTGGGCAGCCTGGTTGGTGTCCCTGCCCACTGCAGGGGGTTGAAAGTAGATGATGTTCGAGGTCCTTTTCAACCCAAGCCATTATATGATTCTATAATTCTATGGTAAGTTAGAAGAAGGTGATAAAAAATCAGTAATGGTAGGATAGAAAGAAACTAGAGAAAGGGGAATATATATTGTTATTGTTCTTGGTCAAAGGCGAAACTTGCTAGAGAAGTCACTGGGAGACCTGGTGCTGAAACAGCAGGTCTTCAGAATCCTGCCCTGGGAGCTCACTTGGTTCTAGCCTGGCAAAGTGATTATGGGGAAGGGGTTTTACAGCTTATTCCTCTCCTGTACAGAGAAGATAATGTTATCTTTATCTTCTTTGGTTGTTGTCGTCTAGAGCATAGTCAATTCTCATCAGCCAAAGTACAGAGCTGAATGTACTGCGGTCTAGATTCAGTAAAGGAAACCAGCTCTTTCTAGCAAAATCCTGGCAGTAGAGTAATATGTATTTCCTCACTATGAGCCCATTTCTGCAAGGCAGGTGAGGACTGTTTGTTTTTTGCTTTTGCCTACTACCAAAAACTGGTATTGCTTAGTATCTTGCAAGCTGTATCTTGGACCCCTTTCCTGGAAAACTGTTCTGGGTGAATGTGGTTTTATCAAATATAAAATCTTGACATGTTCATATTATGAACATACAGTAACAGGTGTCACTAGTACTTCCATACTCTTTCTGCTGAAGCATTTGAAGCTGGTGACTGCTGTACACCAACAAAATGCTAGGCAGAAAACTTCACTTAATTGCAGCACCTCTTATTCATGGGAATCTTTCAAGGGCAAACAGGGAAACATTTTTCTACTTTCTGTGAATTTGCTCAAGAACTGAATAATGTGTCGTTAGCAGAGTACCTAACCATGGCAAAACAAAGTCTAAGAAATCCTTTATTCAGAGTGTCCTCTGGTTCAGCAAAGCCTTGGAATTAGGCCGACCAAAGGAAGTGTTTGGGATGTATTCCATCCAGACTGTATTAGCCAGTTCATCACAAGAACTTCCTATTTTGGCAGAATCCCTTCAATCAATTTGAGGCTACTCTTTCATATCAATAGTTTAAGGATAGCTTGACTGCCTTATGTTTACAAAGTAGTTCTTGTACACTGGTTTCTCTTCCTTACATTAGAGCTATTCCTGTTTGTTTTATGATTTTAGATTGTGCTAAATTTACAAAGAGAAACAGAATATGAAAGAGATAAGAAAACTTTTATTCTAAGTCTCCTGGAAGCCTAATGGTAAGATAATCAACATGAAACAGGACAAGGAAAAGTTTATAAGTGATATAAAATTTATAAATTAGAGGTGGATCTTCTAGCTAGACTGAATCTAAACAATAAATATGGTATATAAAATTTAAAATATACATATGCAAAATATTTATAAATTCTCTTGAAATGAAAATTGCAGAATTTACTATGTAAATTTTTAATATAAATATGACATAAAAATGTAAGGAATAAAAATTGCTATTTGTTTTTATACAGATCTTGAAAAGTTAGTTGATGGAGGAAAACAACAGCCATTGCACAAAGACATTAGTGTGTGATGCAAACAAGCTGGTGACAACTACGTTAGAACCTGAAATGAATTTACATTCATGGCTTTCTAGAGGCCTAGGCAAATGAATGATTTCAGATAGTGAAAAGTTATATTTGTATTATGTAACTCAACATTTGAATAGGGAAAAAATGAGTGCATTTTACCTGTATCAGATCACTGCATCCTATTTAGGAAATTGCTATGAATTTGTAGTTTTTCTCTCATACAGAATCCCTCCTTTTTCAAATATGGATAAAGCATAACAGACGCTTAATTGTTTTGTGTAGCCCATGATCTCTTAATCTCAAATTCAGTGCAGATATATAACACTGCTTAGTGAGAGAAAACAAAAATTTGTTTGACTGAAATGAGTGCTTGATCTGGAAAAGAACATTTAGGCTACTTTGCACACAGTGACTATCTTGCTGAAAAGTTATGCTTGTTACTATCAGGTAATTTGTAAGATCTTTGAGGTAGGAGCTTTTTGCATTCTCTTCTCCTTAAGAAACTTACCATTCCTCAGATTTAATGATAAAATTGGGAGAAATACATTTTATATTATTTAACGCATTAGACTAAGTCACTGAGGTATAAAAAGTAATATACTTCCTTCAGCATGGGCTAATGTTAGTTTAGAGGGTAAAAATGTTTTTTCAATATACTTAGCTGCAGATACAGTGTTGGAAATTCCTTACCTCTTTGATGACTTGTTTTCAAAACCTGAAATGAAGATTACAATCCAAGAAAGGATAGTTGTATTAAGGATATTCAGCTGTTTAATGGGTGTGACCCAAAACCCACCTGATTTTAGACACAATTAGTTCCTCGTAATGCTTAAAGGCAAAATCTATCGGTGATGAAATATGTGTATACACTTGTTGTGAAAACACAGTCTTCCCAAATCTAAGAAGGGTGAAGAACAGAGTCAACCTTATCTTCCTGTTTTCACTTTCACCAGGGCCCTTACAGAAATGTATGAGGTAAAGACTTGTAAAGAAATTATTTGAGATGACAATATGAAATATATCCTATTATATAATGAATAATGGTAATTACTCAAAAAAAGAAAAATAAAGAAAAACAAGAATTTCGTCCTAAAAGCAACAGTGATGAACAGTAGATACTTTTCCAACTAACTAAGGTTACATGACATTGCAAGTCTTCTACTTTGTCCAACGATTGATTTTTACATTTCAAATGCACACAGACGAACGATCCAAATGTAAGAGTATTTGTGTAAAATGTTACGATGTCTAGAAAGTACGTTGGTTTTTATTTTTTTACTTTCTCTTTGACTCTCAGGTATGCTGATAATTCTTTGCCCAATGCAAAACATAGCAAAATGAAGCTTTAAAAGATATATATAAGTTCGATGAGAATGTTACTTCTGAAGGGAGATCTCACTCATACAACAAAAAGTTCTTATGTTCAGGTCCCATCATAAAACAAAACTGATGCGACAAGAGCAAAGTTCTGCTATTCCCAGAACATACCTGGGAGTTTACTGCTCCTTAATGTAGCTCTCACCATCCCCTTTTGATACAGGCTAGCCCCATGGCAGAGCTCTTTTGTCTCCCCTACCTTTGTCCAAAATTAAACTGATTTGCAGATTTCAGACAATGATTTTGAAGCTTTGGCAAGTGAAAAGAAAGAAAATATTAATGCGAGATCACTTCTGTTTGAACTCTCACATTGACAGATGCTTTATTTCATTTGACTCAAACTAGATAATTTTTATTCTGGCATATGATCACACCTGTGTCATTTTAGAAGGATTTGCTTGGGATTGATGATGTTACTGCAGGTCACAATCTGGTTTATAAAAAGAAGCTGGAATAGAATTAAAACTATGGAGTGACTGTTCTGTTTCTCACACATAGCTATGGAGACAAGTTATTCTCCAAAATACAGTGTTGCTTCTGAAAGCAAAGTTTGTCATCAAGAAAATAACTGATGAGGAATGCAGCATTACTGCCTGAGTCACTGACATGGGCCGTATTTCCTCAGTGTAGTACATTATGAAAAACACAGAGCTGAGAGTGATACAGAGAGATTAAACCAAAGCTTTCTTCAGAGAGAGGAGAAAAAAAAAAAACCTCAGAAGACCCTACCAGTGTACTATGCAGTTTTTACTTGCTAACCTTCAACAAATGGAAAAACATGGAATATATGAAACCATAACAAAGGAAGTTGCTCCTGTATTAGACTTTTGTTTTAAACAGTATCATTTAGACTTGACATTTTAACTAATACTGACAAATTTACTGCATCATAAATCTGTTTGTTTTTGTTTGTTTGTTTGTTTGTTCATTTTTGTTTTTACAACAACAAACACTCACTCTTACATGAAGAATAATTGGCTTTCCCTTGGAACTCTGCACAGCTGTAAGGAAGCATGGCATTCTGTAAGTCTTCTCTGACTTACACTTCTACATGTTGCTAGTAGTTCCACCTTCAGCTAAAATCTGACATATAGAATCCTTCTGACCCCTGGACAGACCATAAGACTCTCCCTGGGTGTTTCTGGTATTATAACTGCATTTCCTTATTTTAATGTTAAGGCTGAATGAACCACTGCCAAGAAACAAAATTATTCCAAAGTCCCTGTATTACTGCCAAATCATCTAAGCCAATGACTGAAATACAATTAAAATTCGTTTTCCTTCTTTCTTTGGAGCTAAAGCAGACATGAATCACAACTGTTGTGATCTAGTTTACGGGCTACCATTCCTACCTCACTTAACTCTTACAGATACATTTTCAAAGTGAAACAGTAGACATTCTTTCCTTCTGTTTAATGGAAGTTGTATGCTCTAGATTTCATGTGATATTTTTCCTTCTTTAGAGAGTGTTTAATTGTTGAAGGTTCTTTAAAAAAAAAAATAAATAACAGTTAAGATATCTGGATTCTGCTCATCATTTTACTAGTGTAAATCTGACATTATTCTATCGATTTTATTGGATGTAAATCAGCTTAATAAAACAAAATGTAGACCAAAATTCATTCACTCTTACGAAGTGTGCCACCTATGCACACTTCAAAACTCTACTTGTATTATTCAAAAATACTTGGCTTCACGGTGGGACAATGAGATTAATCTACTGGTAGTGTAAATGTGATGACACTGAGTGAGCCCAAAGACCTTTCTCACACATCAGCATGTCCCTGATTCTAATAAAATATACTCTTCTTCTCTAGGAACAGTCAAACTCCCTGTCAGGTGGCCTGGATACAAGTATACTCAACTTTACACAAAGATTTATTTCAGGCCCTACCTATTCGCACTTCATGTATTTTCTGTCAAGGCTACTGTGTGCCTTCTAAGAGATTATTTCTCCAAGATGCAGTGACAACATGACAAATGAAAGAAGACTATATCCTTTTGTCTTCAAATTGTAACTAATTTAAACTCTTTTTCCTTGTCAGGAATTAATAGAAAAAATGAAACATTTCTGACCAAAATTCTTCCCTATTGTAATCATATGAGATGATTCAGATATAGTGTTTCTTCAAGAATTGTTCCTTATAATAAACAAGATCACTCTCAATGGTTGTCAATGGTTTATGAGTGGTTTGGCCTGGTTCCATGACTAATGGAGCATGGGTACCCACAGACCTACACCCTGGGAAAGAGGAAAGAGGAAAAGTGGGAAGGGTAGGGAGATGGGCCTAAAAATAAAACAGCAGCAGCAATCTGAGAAGGAAAGCTAATATACTAAATAAGATATCGGAATGCAACTATAATACAGTGTAAAAAACGGGGGACATATTGTGAACCTTCCCTCTGAACCAAAATTGGAAATAAAAAGTCTTTTGGGGTATGTAGTTCTTCTCTTCTGAGAATCAGTTACCCAAAAAATCAGCAGTCCTTCGAACTGGAGCATTAACTCCGCAATGCTCTGCATAATTTCATGATGCAGAATATTGATAACAAAATCATAAAACTATGACAATGCTTTAAGAGAAGTCATGTTGTAAATAGAAGCTGTCAAGCCAAAAATTATTTTCTACTTCTTCGGTACAAGTTTTTTAATTGATAATTTCTTAGACTTCCACATAAGAACATTTGATTGCATGAAATAGTAACCACTTTCTGATGGGAGTATTAAAATTCAAATTTATTTGGATAACTAAATATTCATTTTGGCCTGCACATTCACTAATTCTGCACATACATATACAATTGTTATGTATGCTCTCTGTTGCATGTTTCTTCATAAGCCAATTTAGAAACTACAAAATGTATGACACAATGACTGAGATCTAGTTTCCGTTAAACACATTAAGCATTATTATGGAAGAGATATAAATACCTGAAGACATTAAAAGGAACATTTTTGAACTTCTCTTTATGCAAGTATACAGATCTGCTTTTATTCTGTTAGATATCCTATGAATTCCAATATAACAACACAGATTTGTTAAGATATGTTTATATATTGGACCCTAGATCTCAGTAATGTGCCTTTGTAGCATACTTGACAATTGTTTCTTCGGGTTTTGAGGCAATTTCCGAACTAAAAAACTAGTTATTTAAGTAAAGACATAAAAAAGTGTGTGTTTTTCATATTAAACACGAGGTGAATAAACACAGGCAATTAATGTGTAACTATTGTTGAAAGTATACAGTTCTATTAAATAATATCTGCTTAATGATTCAAATTAATAAGCATAAATTAAAATTATTTCCCATGCAAGCTTTTAACCTTGAATTTTCTGTTGTTTTGTTTATTCTAACTGCAAACTAGAAATATATATATATATTTCATCACTTGTGAAATTCATACTTTTCTGTTTTGCTTTTTTTGTTTCTTTGTGATTAATTAGCAGAACATTATCTGCAAGCATGTTGATGGAAACCCATTTTTATGGAAGAATCTACCTTTGCATGTCTCTGAATACAGGCAAGTTATTATGTATATCAGAGTTACAGAGCTCGGTTTTGTTCAACCAGCCAGGCACTTCTGGATTCTCTCCATTTGTTATTATTAATGCCCTAGTTAAGGAGAAAGGATCCAGTTAGTCAGTTCTGGCATCTAACGTGCTTATATTTAAAGAACTACATGGGCTGATTTCAAACTGCAAGAGTCTAACCTTGACACAAAGTCTGTGGGACTTTGCAAGACCTCCACAAGGAACTTCTGCCCACTGTCAAATGACTTACCTTGCTCCACTTTTCTTGCTTGTATTACAGCTACGTCATTATTGTCCTTGCTCAATTAACTATGCCAGGAAAAGTTTCCAAGCTCTGAAACTCATTTATCCTGTTAAATAGTTAAAGTTTGTGTTGAGCCAAGTAGACATTTAGACAATCTCTGCACCTTGTGTGGGATTAAGCACAGGATAAAATCCCCTTTGTGAAACAGTCTAAATGTAAGTCTCTGTTCTGGAAGGTGGAGAGTTCAATTGAGTGCATGTTGGCTATTCTGTGCAAGTTGGAATCTCATGTCAAAAGTTACTGAGCAAGTGCTCAGTATCAGTACCGATGACAAAAGAATTGAGACTGCTAATGCTTTCATTTTTCACATGATAATCTTTGAAGAGCAAAAAACAGCTACATTGGTTGTATTTATATTACAACAATATTGCAAATGTGTTTACACCAGTTATCTCCTGCCTTTTTAAAAATTTATTCTGCAACAACAAACATCTGAATTTTACAGTGCTTCCCTCAAACAGTCACACTTGCACTTGTATATATATATACTTTTCTTTTTTTTTCACTTCAAATACCAATTATGTTTGTTCTTGTTTCTCAGCTTTTGAACTGTGTCTATTCTTCAACTTTCTTATGATCACAGGCTCACCAGATAATTGAAATGGGAAGGGTTTCCGTAAGGTCTCTCATCTCAAAGCAGGAGTAGGTCTGAGGTCAGATCAAATTGCTCAAGACTTTATCAAGTTATGCATTGAAAACTTTCAAAAATGCCAAAGGTAAAACCATTCTGGTCAACATACTCATACTACTCTTCCCAGTTTAAATACAGAATGATTTTGAATTTCATTTTAATAAGTAAAAATAATCAACAGTTGAATGAATTCAGACCATTTCTTTGTTGGCTGAGAAGATTATAAAAATGTTTGCATATTGCATTTCTTGCACTTCAAAAGCATTTTACTTGATGATGTTACTTCTTTTTCCTGATTTACATTTAACCCTTTTCAAAACTGTATATCACACAACTTTAGAAAAAAAGAGATCAACTTTCCCTTTATAATCAAGAAAGTTGTAAAAATATTCATTGCCATTTTATTTAGTTTGAGTCTTTCCACTCATAAATGAAAAAGTTAAGACTTGATTTTATCATAAAACAAAGCCATATTCAAGAACCAACATGCAGTTCAAACTGCAAAGAACAACCAGCACAAATCCAGCAATATCAAATGTTTGCCTACTGAGAACCTCCAGCAATATAAGGTTAAATGCAACCTTGATTGACTCTAAATTATACAGTATACTGGATTATAAAGTATATTTGTTGATATCTCAGTGACTGAAGTTGATATTCTGGCTCTGTAAAGTATGTGGTATATTTATAGATTTAGAAGAGTTAAAAATGCTTACAGTTGTTCTGCATTAGATGCAGAAAATAATTCAGTGAAGTAGGAAACAAAAGCTGGACAGGTTAATGGAATTATATGGAAATCTACTACACTTAGTAAAGCTATTTTAAGTTCTGTAGGAAGTTAATTCTGCTCTGACAACTTGACTAAGACTGTAAAAATATCTTTGCCAATAAAGGATATCAACATTTCTAATCTACTTCGCACTGATAAAGAAAGGCAGGGAGGAGGAATTCATTTTCATGGAATAAGATGGAGGTGAAACAAAAAACCCTTTGTCTCAAGAAATACTGCACCTGCATTAAGTTCACTGTTGATACCCTATCGAAATTTGATTTTTTCCTTCTCCTCCTTCCTTTCATTATTTTCAGCAGTGAGGAATGTGAGGCATGTAAGACATCCTTCTTGTCGCTGGCAAATTTTTCTTCAACTATGAAAAGGAATAAAGCTTCCTCACCTAAGCTGCCATCAGCAAGTTGTCCCAGTAATTCACCTGTACCTTCTAATACTATAATATATTTTTCAGAGCTTCATATTTGCGCAACAGCCTTGAGAGATCCATTTATTTCTCATCTAAAACCTAGGGTTAGGATTCATATTCTGAATAGAAAGGTCTTTCTTTTAGGAACATATGGTGCTTTCCAAGTAATTAATAAATGTAAAAGTCTTTTTTATTTGATGTAGAAACTTTTTTCATGAAAGCAAGAAGCTGCAACTTCCATGGTACTCTCCTTCCCAACATGACCTTTAGAGCCTCCAATATATTGCATTTAACATACATACTTTTCTTATCATTTTACATTTTAGAATAGAAAATTTCTGGTAAATCTGTTTATACTTCTACAAATAAATGACAAAATTATATTGTGTCTATTCACACACACAAATGCATCTTTAAAGTCCTCAGAAGGGTAGTCTAATTGGAAATTTACTATAATAATCCCTTGGTGGATTTTATTTCCACACACCACCATAATATTTTATACTACACTGTTGTATAGAGATGGAGAAGTTGGACAGAAGATTCTAGTGAGGACTATTAACCAAGATTCATAGAGGTTAATGGCAGCTCAAATAGTGAACTTGAGCCTTCAAAAATGTTTTGTTAGTGTCTCAGCTGAACTGAAAGCCCTGAAGATCATTGTAAACTATGTAGGCAGGCAGGTATGTGGAGTAGAAAGGTAATCATATACACTAACTTATAATTTTTTTTAAACTTGTGCACATCTTTACTATGCAATCCTAAGGCTGGCAATAACCTGGGAAGACATATCTGACATTACTACCCTCTGCTGATGCACCAACCTGGCAGTGAAAGAAGTATAGGAGTGTGAAGTGGGCTTGTCCATTTCCAAATTGGAGGTAGATCGGTCACCATGAGTCAGACAAGCTGTGTATCTTGATTCAAAGAATTGTTATCAATATTTTCATCTCAAATTGCAGAGCATTTCAGATAGGGTTACTAGAAAGTCTATCCCTTAGCATGGTTTTATTCAGTTTGTGCCAATAACAACTTCAATTACAGAATAAAATTTATATTTGTAACATTCAGTGGTGACAGTGAAGTTAGAGAGATGGTATACATTTACAAGTGTACTATCAGAATTTAAAATAAATTAATGAAATTTAAGGAAACTTTCAAACTTACCAGGATAGAATTTGAAAAGTTCAGTGCTATAAATAGGTAGCAGAAAGTAAAATACTGCTTTTGGTAAACAAAAGTCCTGAAATACTATCTGACAAGTTATACCAGTAAAACCATAAGCATATACAAAATGGCCTTAACTTAAGATGAAATACAAACTGATCATTGACAAAAATTTTATATACCTAGCATAAAACAGTAGAACTAGTTATTACAATCTGCTGCACTGTAATGTATCAAGTGGAGATTCCTGTGCTTCTCAGTTCTGTTCTTAAAGATGTAGCTGGTCTGAAAAGCTAATGGAAGATGACAGTACAGAGAGTAGCAACATGGAAGATGGGGGAGATTAAGATAGCTCTTCTGTCTGCAACAGATCAACTCATGATCTCTGGTCTATTCACAAATAATCACACTGATCTTTTTAATCAAGACACACATAGTAGGGAAGATATGCTAACAATGAGAGGCTGACTATGAATTTATTTGAGTGCTTGAATATTCAAACAATAGCAAGTTAATCATTACAGTGACGAGAGCCACCATGAGCCACCACTATGATTTGAATTACACTACTTTGCATTTAGAGTAGACTAAGAGTATTTGCATAGTAGGCTGTTATGAATCATCTGATGGATGATACCTTCTTAAAGTGTTGTAAGTCAGTAACTTATCTGAGACTGCAGACTGTGCTATTAGAAGAGCTTTGCAGGTACTTGAAGAGATTGTACCAGAGTTGACTGCAATGGTGAAGAAAGTGCTTATTTAAGTAAATGAACATGAAATGTGCTTACATATAGAAATATCCCTCATTGCAGTAGACAGACACTGACAAGAGACATGCAATTCACATTAGTAAAAGATCTTTCTTTTACTACAGTTTTAATTGTTTCTGCAGAAGAAATAGCATACATTAGCAAATTCTCTGTTTTGGTATAACAAGCTTTTTCACGGTGATACCTATTTTAATTACAATCACAATCTTTTTCATGCTCTGAACTGGAATGTAAGTGTCTGCAAAATCAACTCCTTCAGCTTTAGTGAAAGGCGTTCGAAAGAATAAAATATATTTTAGAAATTCTTTTTTTGTTGGTATAACTTTCCTGTCAGTCAAATACGCAATTCAATTAATGCAGTTGTAAGCAACACCATTCCCAAAACATGACTGTTAAAAACATGAAGCTAATATATTATACATTTCCCCTGACTGGAGCTAAAAGAACTGCCTGAAGTACTCATAGACATCACAGTTCCACTCCTGAGAAGCTGATAATTTCTGCCTCCTTCATTGGTCATTTTTGCTTTGTAAACATTGTAATTCAGACATTTTGTGGGTCATCAAATCCTTAATAAAAAGGAAAGGCTGGAGTCATACAACTGTATTTACATTTATATCCATACACTTACAGAAATATGCCCATAACATTTTGCAACTTGTTTTAAAGTTAATTGATACTACTTAGCAGCAACTTCATCCCAGAATCCCAAGATATCGTATATTATATGCTTTTCTTTGTTCCTTTGTATGTGATTTGATCATGTCCAGTTTCCAAAATTTTCCATCCTACTCTATATACGTTTATCATTATGTTCACTTCAATGTTGGTCTCATTATTTTTTTTTTGTGTGTGTGAAGAAAACTAGAAGATGACACTGCCTTGCTGAGATCAAACCCAATCAACACTAATTAGCAGATACCACCTGTTTAGCAGGTAGGTAGCATTAGATTGAGCAAAAAGATGTTGTTTTTAGAAACATAACACTCCATTATTTTTTCTTAAATGTAGACAAAAAATAATTTGCATCTGCATTGACTTTCTTCAAAAGGCAACAATTTGTCTGAATAGCTAGCAGAATTTTGGGTCTTAGCTAATGGTAAATTTGTGTGTTCAGCATGGAGCTACACTGTAATTATTGCTTCACTCCTAGGAAATTAATAAAGCTTGATGGATTGTGAGATTCTTTCCCAATGCATGTAGACCAATTAATGACATCGTTAACACTTTAAATACCTTTATTATAACTTTAATAGAGTGATCAAGTTCACTACAGGCCACCAGATTAGGGAGAGCCTGTTAACAAGGTCTCGTTGCTTCAATTACGAGATGGAGACATCACACTTAGAGGCTTTCATTCTGATGGGAGGTTTCAACCACCTGGATATCTGGTGGGAAAGCAACAGAGTGAGCCACAAGCCATCTAGGAAGCTCCTGAAGTCCTCTGAGGATAACTCTCTATTCTAGAAACTGGACAGACCAAACAGAGGAGAAATATTTATGGACTAACTGCTCACTAGTACAGAGGAGATCATTAAACAGTTGTCAACGGTTTAGGGCAC
>VXAB01007938.1:0-31519 GCA_013399175.1 Odontophorus gujanensis
TATATATATATATATATGTTACTTTCTAGATTCCTTTATACCTCTTTGGTCCATAATGATAGAACCTTATTGATTTTTGTAGATGTTGTTGTTCTTTTAATTTCTTGTTGTTGTTGTTGTTTTTGTATTTTATCTTTTTTTATTAATTATTGTTATTTCTCACAAGGTCAAAAGACACACTGAGATAAAAACAATAGTTACTGACATGTTTTTGGAACTCATCATCTTATTTTCTCTATCTCCAGTATAGAAATGAGGAAACAGTTTAGAATTCTAGCAAGGCTGAAGTCACAAACAGTTAGGAAGCAGAAGTAAAATGTATTTTTATTTTATTCTGCCTTCTTCCAGTTTACATTTCTTCAGTACAGCTGTATAAAATAAAGTATGAGAAAAGTTAGATACATAAAGGTACAACTTTCTATATCATGCTCGTAGGCACACCAGATAGGTTTACTAATTATAAAATTTAATTATAGTATCCATCTTTCATTTTATCCCTTGTGACGACATTGCATAAGCTCATCCATCATGTCTTTCTGGCTCATCCTCCTTTCTGTCTTTTGTATATGAAATGAAATTTCTGTTAAAAAGATATATATATCTTTGTCTGACTAGATTCATTTTGTACATAGAAAAATTGTAGAAAACAACCTGCTGACCCAACTTCAACTACAACAGAAACAAACACCACAAAACAGTATCAGATAAATATCAGTATCAGATAAGAAAACTTTGCTAATCTTTATTAGTTTTTGACTGCTAGGTAAAACTTTCTGAAGGTCACAACTGACAGAAAAAAGTTATTTAAGTTGTAAGGGTATGTAGAAAGGAAATCTGCTCCTTTACGCACATCTGACCAAGGACTTTTTCTAATACACACAAAAAAGAAAGAATACTAATTAAGGGGGGAATTGATAGGAACAAAGTCTGTTCAGTCATGCTAATCAATGAGGACATGCGAGAATATAGGAATGTTCATTACAACAGAGTTATCTGATTGAGACCTTCTATGTTGAGAGAAAGAGACCAGAAAATCCTCTTCAGTTGTACTTATTGAAAGGGAAAGAGATGATATCTGTGAATGTTGGTTCACAAGGTTATTTGTGTGTGAGTATCTGGATTGTTATGACAAGAAGAAGGGGAAATGATTAGCTAAACGCTGAGACACAGACGTGACAAAGCAAAAATGGAGACAATCTTAAGAAACAGATCTTCCAGTCACACTAGCTGATGAGCTATCAGAATACAGATGCTACTTCCAGGAAGATCAAACTGGACTTTTGAACAGACAAGATAGTGGACCTGGGGGGTAGACCAGGCTGGGACTGTGGAGAATCTGCAGGGTTCTGCAAATCCATGGATAGTGTGGAGGGGGAAGTTGTAAATTGAGAAGTAAATAGGTAGGGTAGGTAAAAAAGTCGATTAAAAGACTGTTCACAAATAAAATGTTGCCGGTCTGTACATTTGTCTGTGCCTTGATCACTGCAGTATGTCTTGTCTTCTTTAGATTCTCATTAAATCTTAACTATCTGTGCATTCACATTTCTCTCCTGTGTGTTTGTGTGCTGCAAAGACTATGTGCCAGCTACTCAAGAGGCCTGTTTGTGTATGTGAAAAGGTTGGTATCAACTCCTGGAGTCAGACCTGGGGACTGAGTACCCATGGCATGTGGTGACAGCACCATTCCATATAATGGAACGAGGGTCTTAACTTCAACAGTTGAGGGGGTCATAGTTCTCTGGATCTGCTGATCCAGATTCTTGTGCTAAGAAAACAAGTTACTAGGGTACCAGAATGGGTGAACTAGGTGCCATACGCTGGAGTGAGACTAAGTATAGGGTTTTCAGACTGTGGTGCTTGTTACTGGAGCTAGTGGGGCCCTCTGCCTCCAGCCACTGGGACAGGAATGGTGTGCATTCTCAAATCAGCTACTGGGGGGTGAAACGGTATATTATGACTGAAGTGCATAAAGGGCTCTCATCCTTCGTGTGAGTGCTGTATGTTTGCAGCAAACTTCAAGCTGGACTAGACAGCAAGAAGAAAATATATGAATCTGCTAAGGGAACAGAGAACTGGTTGAGTTTGCTGAATGGATAGAGAGGCTGAGCCAGATGGACAGAGGGTCTGTGCCAGTACTCAGGGATCCAGGCAAGGGTGCTGGACAAACAAGATGGGCAAGGCAGGTACTTGGGATTGTTTATGTTTTTGTGAACCGTGACTGTTGTATGCATGTCTGCAATAGGGAAGTTCTATCATTACCAGCTGGATAGAAGGGACCTTGGCTATCTGTGTCTTTGTTACACTTGAGCCCAGCGTGTACGTGCTGTTGAACTGAAGGCAGCCCTTTGCTGCAGCAGCATGTGTGATCCACCATACCAGTGTAATGTGTATTTCTTTGTGCCTGTGGGATAGGTGCTCAGCTTTGCAACTGGCTGAGCTGACGAATTGAAAAGCAGCAGTGGCATCCCCAAGCCTGGGCAGAGACCTCAGGTCCCCAGGCATTAGGCTGGGCCCCAGTGTCAGGAGCATTAGCCATGGGTTGGAGCAGTTGGAGAATGTGGTCGTATCATCACTCTTCACTTTACTCAAATATCTTCAGAAACTTCATTAAAAATATTAATGGTAGGTATTCTTCAATTACTGAGACAATATCATGTTATTACTTAAAACACAATTGGAAATCTTTAGTTTTTATATTTGGCCTGAAATATAAGCTGTAAAAATGATAGCTGCAGAACACAGTGTTGGTTAAGTTCAAACTAAAATAGAGCAAAAGAAATTCAAATGACAATAGAATATTTGCTATAAAGTCATTACAGTCTAAACAATGAAACTTTAGTTCTATCTTGATTCAGTCCTATGCCCATGAAAGCTTGCACTAAGCTTTCCGTAAAAAGAAATAGATGGAAGTTTATGCTTCAGTTTAGTGGGACAGCAGAGACAGAAGGCAGAAAACTCATTCATAGAGATCTTCAAAGTAAGATCTTAGGTATCTTGGTCAAATCTGAAAGCTGATGTTGCTTTGACTGGAGTGTTTAAAAAAAGAAACAAAAAAAAAAAACCCTCAAGGTTTTTTCCAGTCTGAATTATTCTGAGTCTATGATAACTGCAAAGAACATGGTTAATATATTAAGAATCTCCACATTTTTTACATTCTGTCATACATCTATTGTTGTTGTAGTTCAGCTTATTTTAGGGCTTTATCTACAGTGTCATTTGTGACAGTGGAAAAACTGTCAGCCTTTATCTGCAGCTTTAAGTATTTATACTGCAGAGATAACACCAAAGAAGATAGCGCAGTACTGTACAAAGCAGCAAAACTAGCTCAGGTCCTAGAAACTAGCTTATGATATGCTATACCCATAACAATTGATCTTTTCTGCTTTGATGTATCAATCCGGCTTCTGGCTGTAGAGCTTTTTCAGGTCATAGTAAGTTCAGTATATGGCACTGTCTCACAAGAGGTAGATGCGTCTCCTATAGGTTGTCTATTCTGACCTTTTGTTTGCTCAGAAGACAAGAAACTTTCTGCAACATTGAAATCTTAATGAGTAAAACAGTAGATAAGACATTATAGTTGATGTTGTTGTTAAACAACAACAAAACAGACAGCCAGTAAAAAACAGTTAATGAATTGAAGATTAGCTCTTGGCATCTGTATAATTGAGCTTTAATGAGAAATTAATTTAACAGAGAAGGAGGATGTAAAGGAGAATGGACAGGTAAATCTCTTCAAAATCTCAAATTTTATTTAAATATAGACCTGACTTCTGTTTTATTTTAAATATATAAGAAACATTTGCAAGGTTAGATACAATGATCTAGATGGTATAACATAACAACCAAAAGAAGTGAAGTCAGTTTGAAAACAAATGAAAATCTTTTTCAGTGTGCTGCAAAGTATCATGGGTTCTAGAGAGCAGCAAAGACAATTGAGAGGATAAAAATTCTTTTAAAGGAGAGTTAACCTAGAGGAGGGAAAAATAGGAGTCACACAAAGGAACTGAATTAAATATATAATGATACACTCAGCAGTCAGGAAAACACTGTATTCATATGAGCCTTTGGCTTTAGTGATCACTGCAAAGCATAAATTCTCATTTAACTTTGATTTAAGTTCATATTTTTTAAGGCAGAATGCTTATTCAGATAAGCTTATTGTTTTCTTTTGTGTTTAGTACTATTTCTTACAAATGGTCTAGAAGTTCAAAATAACATTGACTCTAAATTAGCCTTATATCTTATGAAAAAGAATTCCAGCACTATATATGTGAATTGAAAAATTAAATTTGTGATTATGCAGAAATCACATACCATTTTATTTCCAGGGATACAATGCATCTAAAATTTTTCATAAAAATTTTCATTTTGAATCAGAATCTTTGTACTGAATTTAGGTATCAATTTTATATAGTATCCATTATTATTTTTTAAACAAGATCTTTCTCTCATTTTACTATTATATTTTAATAGTTGTGGCTAAATAACACATTAAAAAAAATCTCTCCTGAAAATTGATACTGATTGCCTAAGTTTTTCTTCATTTTCTCCAACACAAACCAAAATCAAACCCTCAATCACGTCATCAATACAATATTATTAATACAAAATTTCATTTCAGTGGTGGTTGTCCCAGTTACTTTCTGCTTAGAAAATGTTCATTTTGAAATGTGTTTGTAAAAATTAAGTGGAATAAATCACATAAAAACAGAAGACATACTACAGATGTACTTTCCTAAAAACATTTCTAAACCTGTCATCAAAAGAGGATATATAAAGCATCTCTGAAAATTACAATGTACCTCATTAGTTGGTGTCTACAATATCATTTATATTTAGAAATACTTAGTTTTCAGTACATAAAAACTATATAATTTGGATGTGATTCTAGAAGTTCTAATGAATAACTATAAAAAGGTGATGGAAGAAGTTCTAAATAATTGAAATCGTTGCCTGTATTAGAATTTACTATATAAAAGGATCTATAATTTTCATTTATATATGTTCTTTCTTGCAAGTTCCAAAGAAAATATCTTGCAATATCTTTAAAATTAAATAATAAACTTGAACACAGTATAAATGTTTTCTAACTCTACATTGTTTATATTAGTGAATGGTACAATGCCTTAGAATGTAAATATTTTTATACAATAAGAATTTACACAATACTTTGTTTTTTATTTTCCAATTTGGAATTTCAATTATTAGGAATTCATTCAAAATGTATTATTGTTCTATACACTGTAGTATAATATATTACTATATAAATTAATATATTCACAGAATCAGGGAATCACAGAATTGTACAGATTGCAAGGGACCTCTAGAGATCATTGAGTCCAACCCCCTCCCAAAGCAAGCTCCCTAGACCAGGTTGCGCAGGTTGGCGACCAGGCAAGTCTTGAATATCTCCAGAGAAGGAGAATCCACCACCTCCCTTGGCTGTCTGTTCCAGTGCTCCATCACCCTTACTGTGAAGAAGTTTCCATGTACATTTGTGTGGAACTTCCTATGCGACAGTTCGTGAGCATTTCCCATTGTCCTATCACCATCACTGCTAAGAAGAGTCCCATCTCATCTTTTTGCCTCCTTAGACATTTACAGACATGGATCAGAGCCCCTCTGAGCCTTTTTCTTTTTTTTTTTTCAAAAAAGTCCAGCCCTCCTCTGGACTCTTTCAAGGTGGTTCCTGTCTTTTTTGTACTGGGGAGCCCAGAACTGGACACAATACTCCAGGTGAGGCTTGACCATGATGGAGAAGAGGGGGTGGATCACCTCCCTCCACCTGCTTGCCACACTCTTCTTAATGCACCCCAGGATCCAATTGGCCGTCTTGGCCACCTGGGCACACTGCTGGCTCATGGCCAGCCTGTTATACACCAGGACACCCAGGTCCCTCTCCTCAGAGCTCCTCTCCAGCAGATGAGCCCCCAGACTGTACAGCAGTTATGCCTCCCTAGGTGCAAGACTCTACACTTGCTCTAGTTAAATCTCATCTGGGTCCTTTCTGTCCAACTTTCCAACCTGTTCCGGTCTTGTTGAATGGCAGCACAGCCTTCCTGCATGTCAGCCATTCCTCCCAGCTTTTTATCATCAGCAAACTTGCTGAGGGTGGATTTTATTCCCTCATCCAGATGACTGATGAAGATGATGAGCAGGACCAGACCCAACACTGACTCTTGAGGAACACTGTTAATTACAGGCCTCCATGTGTACTTTGTGCCACTAGTCACAACCCACTAAGTTCTGCCAGTCAGACAGTTCTCAACCCATCTCACCATCTACTCATCTATTCCACACCTCCTCAGGTTTGTTATAAGGATACTGGAGGAGATAGTGTCAAATGTCTTGATGAAATCAAGGTAGACTACATCCGCTGCTCTCTGTCTGTAAAATTCAATATCTTTTCTTAGAGATGCAAGGTGCAAAACTGTTTTGTATCCACAACTGTAGACAACATGTATTGTACTACAACAGTAATGTTACTTATTATTATTCACTTAAATGCACATACTGTATTTATTTTGGCAATTGTATTTCCTCAAAAGCATAATAGCGTGGGGTTTTTTTGTTGTTGTTTGTTTGTTTTGTTTTTGTTTTTTGTTTTGCTACACTAGGAATGTGTGTAATTTGTCACATTACCCCAAATCAGAAAGCAAGGTAAGATAGAACTTAATTGCACGTTTACAGTTTTGTTCAGTAACCTCTCTTTATAATATTTTCTATCAACGCAATACATGAGAAAAGTAGTTCTAAGTTATACCTTATTAAAAAGCTTTCTGTGCACACTAGTTGGTAATAGATGAGTGAGTCCCAGAAACTGTGTGCACATCTACTGACTAATTTGTTCAGATCTGCTCTCTAGTGATGAGTCAACACTCTAACAGGCAGAGAGTGAGTGCCCATTCCAAGTTCTCTTATTTGCCCAGACAGTGTGACTGCATGTAGAATGTTCACTGGGTCTGGTAGCTGTTGAGCCTTACCTGAACACCATTTGTTACAGATGCTCACTGATATCAGCCAAAACATTGCCAGCAGCTTTTCTAGCAAACTAACATTTTAGGGAAACACAAAAAACTGTGTCCCACTCTCTTGAAAGATCAACTTGCAAGAACAGTTTACAGGCTTATTGAATCTCAGTACTGAATCTCTGACATGGGCAAATGCTAGCAAGAGGGAAAAGAAAAAAAAGAAAAAAAGAAAAAAAATAGAAAGGTTAGTGCTGCAAAATTTCATAACTTACAGCAGGATAGAACTTCGATGATTTAAAAAGTTGGAATTGATTGACTTTTGCTTAAAATCCTCTTACAGGTAAAGAAGCAAACAAACAATATACCTGTTAACAGTGATAGCAGTACTAGTAATAACAGTATTGCAAAACTCAATCTATCTGCAAATGACTAAGCCACTGTGAGACATCATCAGTTACTGAATGCTTAGAGTAACTATGATTTCTTACTGATCTTGATATGAAAAGATATAATGAAACTGTTGGAGGTGGTTCTGGTTACTGACTAGAATCTCACTTTGAGTATCTTTCAAAATGATTGAAAATGGCATTGTACATTCTCTTCTGAATGGAATAAGGAAAATATAGTCCTAAAGTCTTTCCATGTGATTTATTTAAAAGCAGCTATAGGCATGTTCTTAATTATGTAATGCTTGTGTAATTTGTTTCATTTATGTAAACTATGGTTTGCCTTATTTTTTCTAGGATGTTCAGTATCTATTTGATTGTATGTTTGTGTAATGCATTTGTATTTTCTTCAAGATATAAATAAAAAACTAAGAATATAAATAAGAACTGACAAAAAATAGAAAAAAAACTTTCTTCCTCAGACTATACTTTCGAATTAAAGGCATTTTTTTTAAATTCCATTTCTATTTGTCTCATTTTTTTTTAATTATTATTCATTCAAGAAAAAAAAAACAATTAATTCAAGAAAAACTTTGGATTTGTTGCATGATTTCAGAATTATGGTCTGACCATCTCCAGTTATGGTTGACATACAGAACAGAGGGATAGGAAGTAAAAAATATTAGTGCTGTCACAGTAAAATGTGAAGAAAACACCATTTAAACATAGATTTTTGAAAGAAAAGAATGATATTAATGGCAGTTATAAACCCTACAAGGCAGGCAAACAGTTGGAATATTATCAACAGTTCATCAATTAATTAGCATACAAATATCTGTATTTCACTGTGTATAACATGGTATATAGATTGACGAATTACAGATTCCATCTAATCGTGCATGCATTTTATTTAAGTTACAAAAAACAGCTTGAATTTCTTTTTACTTTTGTGTTTGTACATTCACCACAGTTGTTTGTTTGTGTTTTTTTTAAGTTAAATGAACTAACTGAAAATGTATTAAATATTGATAGTTCAATATGTATTTTATTTAGCTATTTGCTGTATAATTACTTTTTTTTTATATAATGAAGTGTGTACATTTATTAATGAGATTACCAGTTGCCATCAAAATATGTTAAACATACTCAAAATAATAAGTTGTTTACAGAATAGAAATATCACTTCGAACAGCATTCCTTCTGTCAAGCACTGCTAATGCCAACATTTGCACCTAGATCTCAGCCCTCCCTTATGACATACATTCTTACTCAGTATCAAAGAGGCTGCTCCCATTGTTTATTATCCCTTAGTGATTTGTCTTCATTTTTAAGATGAAAAAAAAGGACTACCAGTTTCTAAAAAGAACACATCTGAAGTTTTAAGCTTGCACTACATTTTAATTTACCTTATTTTAGCAAAAGCTGTGTATGGAACTAAAAGATAAGAATGTTCATGCACTGGATCAGAGCAAGGATGTATCTTCATCCATATTTTGTTTGAAAGGGTAGACATATACGCAGAACCATTAGGCAAAATCAATTTCATGAGCTATGTCTTCTAATACCATTTCTGCCTTCAGAATTGACTTAATTGGTGCTGAACCCAAGTGGATTGCCAGAATTCATTACATTCCCTAGCACAGCTTTCCATAGAATGATTGCCTTCTAAATACTACCTTCTGCTTTGGACTTGTCTCCTACTGACTTTATTTGACATCCTTTCTCTCTTTTTCACAAAGAGACAGTGTGAACAATCTGTCCTTGTCCACCTTCTCCATACTACTCACAAAACTGAATTTCTCACTAATCATAGAACATTGGAAAGGACCCACAAGGATAATCAAGTATGGTTTCTGGAATATGAATGAGAAGACAAAAGATATTCAGGGTAAAATAGAAAAATATGTAGGTGGTTTAAGATTAAAGTTTATTTGAAAAAAAGAAAAAAATAGCATAATACTATTTGTTTATTGTTCCTGCACAAACAACAACAATTAAAAAAAAAACCTCATCACCAGCAAAATTAAGGGAGCCACATTTCCTATAGATTTGCCTTCCTAATTCTAGCTCCCTGCTGGTGTTAAGTGCAGCCTCCGGAACTCTGCAAAACGTACCTGAGCTATGGACTTTCTACATCTACATGGACAAATGTGTCACCAACTCTACATGTCTTCCACTGGTGAGGATGCCATCTGAAATTACTCTTAGGACACAAGAGAATAAATAGTAAATATACAGGGATTTCAATTGGAAAACAACAAAACAAAACAAAAAAAAAAACAGGGCAATAACACCTTTTTTAATTGTAGTGAGACTGTGACTTTCAAAGGATCAGAAAAAAAAATGTTAGAATGCTATTGACACTCCTTAGGCATCTGTGTATCCAAAACATTCCTAAGCATTCCTATTCTGTTGCAGACTTGTTATTTGATAAATTTGTTTATTGCAAACTTGCTTGTTTATGAACTTGTGGCAGTGCAACTGTAAATCTAGCCATGAGAAAAGGGTTCTCGAGAGGAGCTGAGGGTTGTTTTTGAGATTTCAGTACTTCGAAATTTCAGGACCAACACACTCATAGAATGAGAACATCTTCCTGTTGCCTGTACAAACATAGGAACCTAGAGTGGCGACCTCTTTCTCTGTTCATGTTTAACTACAGAGATTCATATGAGGTGGCTAAAGGATGCACTGAGAGGCCCCCATTTTGGATACAGAATCGCTGAGAGGTGCACTCAGTACTGGTATATCAGTAGGAAAACTGTCAGGACATTTTAAACATCGTAAAAATAGAAATTTGTCGTGGTGAGATGGGTCCCTGCACTCCAACCGAGAGACCATCTGGCCCACCTTCTGAATAATCAAGTGGATTCATTAACCCACCTACAGACTTTATCTGCAGAGTGTAAGAAAGAAAAATGAAAACATTTGTTAGAATGGCTGTATGTAAAATGATTTATAAATCCATATGAAGATCGAGGATTCAGAAAGAGAGTGCCATAATGTCATGAAACTTTGAATATGTGAGTTTGAATTCCATGACCTATTTAATTATGCTTATTTTAAGGAGTATGGCCATCAAATAATTAACTCCAGTCTTTTTATATTTATTTTGTATTACCATGCATTTTTGCAAGGTTTTGTTTAATGATAATAATTGCACCTGCCATTGACTGTGATGTAGCCAGAAGCATAAATAAAAAGCCCTACATTTGAGAGAGTTAAAACTATATAATGAGTGATTTAATTTAAATACTTCTACAGTTTGTTCATATCTACTGTAAATACCTTGTAGGTTTGTTAGAAGTGGTTATAACATATTTTTCTTTATATTCACACGTTTTTTTTCCCTTATTCACCTTTCTCCAATTTGTTGAAATTAAGGTTAACTGTGTTGAAATCAGTCTTTTATCTGAGGCTTCTCAAGAAGGCCAGAAGTATCATTTAATTTGCAAACTTAGATTTTACATTATAAATATGATATTTTGTTAACGAAATACAGCATAACAAAGAAGTAGATTGTATAGCAAATCAAAAGGTTTCCTTCTACCTTGTCTTGACCAGTCTATTTTGGTTTAATGATAACATCTGTAGGTGAATGGAAATTCCCTTTTCCTTAAAAGTAACTAATTGTGTTCAGATTTTATATTTGCAAATGTACATATATGTGTTTGGGAGGGGATGTCTGAGGTGCCAGAGAGAGAAAACTGTAAGTGGAAGTGATTGCCTTGTATTTTTGAAGATGTTCACATGACCAGAGGTCTATCCACATTTGAAGATCAAACCAAAGTCATATCTCAGAGGAAACAGGAGAGAAACTTATCTACAAAACAAGAAGGAAAATTCTGTTAAGTTTACTCAGACCAGAAAGTTATTGAAAATTGTTAGACTGAAAAAAGAGAAAAAAAAAAAAAGGAGAAAAAAAGAGTTAATGCAATAGCACAGTGAGAAAAATAAATTTTCATATATAATGCTTTCAATCAAAGAGTTATCCTTATTCATCTCGTTCTCTTTCACAGTATTTGTGTTCTGATAAAATATTCACTGTAGTGACTGAAGGTATTCTTAGCTTTCTGCTGTTCTTGGTTCACAAAAGCAGTGAGGCGTGATTGCATTTAAGTTAGCATGCTTTAGAGAGAGTGAGAAAGGAAGAGATCTAGAAATAATTTTGAGTCTAAGTTTACAGGGTGCCACTCTTGTTAGTCACGTAGGCTATGACTGCTTGTCAATGGTTTATGAGCTGATTTGGCCTGGTTCCATGACTAATGGGGCAGGGAACTCACAGACCCACATCCTGGGAAAAGGAGAAGGTGGAGAAGGGAGAGGGTAGGGAGAAGGGCCTAAAAACAAAACAGCTACAATGATCTGAGGAGGAAAACTAGTTTACTAAATCAGATATTGGAATGCAAAATAGCATAAGGCAATATAATTAAATTGAAGCTAATAAATCAAATGAAATGAGAGCGTTCGAATCTGAAGGCCTTACTCTAAAGCTGAAGGTGAGATGGCTAGGGAACCTCCACTGCTGAGATGACCAGCAAGAGAGGAAGTCTCAGGACTTGTGTACAATTTTATCTTTCTCTCTGCGTGGAAGATGGGAACACAAAGTCCTCTGAGGTATGTAGTTCTTCTCTTCTAAGAACCAGGTACATGAAAATTCAGCAGTCCACAGAACTGGAGTATTAACTCTTTAACTCCCAGTGCCTAACATGATGTTATGATGTGGAATATCTATGACAAAAAAATCATGAAACCAGGACACAACTTGTGAAATTAGTGTAAAACAAAAGGATTGGATAGACCAAAACAATCAAGATGGATAGTCTGATTAACAAAGTATTTTATTTCTGAGTAGCTCAAAGCCCACTTGCAGCTGAAGCACATTAGGTGTAAACACGAAGTGTATCTTCCACAATGATTTCCTCTAAAACAATGCCAGTTCCTTTTCTAAGACATGTTCTATATTTAACTGAAACAGTTTTAGCAGGGACTGACATCAAGTTGATTTTCTTCCAACCCTACTGGTAAGCTAGGCTAGATCTTCAATTCAGACATATTCATGTAACGAATATGCATGCTTTATGCTCTTGAAAATGCAGTCACTTCTTCCTTCGGTGTGCAAGTTAGGTGGGGCCTTGTACCTGGCATGCGTGTGCAGCGCTGAATAAACATACCTGCTTTATAACTTCTCTGGTTAAGGAGTTTGGTTCTGCAAGTCAGTCAGTAGCAATGAAAGCTAAGATGTTCATGTAGTTGGTGATTTAACACCAAATGGGCAGCTAAGTAACCACCATGCTATTCCTACACTATTTGTCCTCAAAATGACAGGAGGAGAAAATGTGATGAAAAAAGCTCATAGTCTGAGAAAAGATTACTCACCAGTTACTGTCAAACGAAACAGAATAAGGGGCATTAATACATTTCATTTCTGATTGATAACAGTTTAGAGCAGTGACAACTAAAAGCAAAAGTGTAAACAAGTTCCTCTCCATTCACTCTTTTCTTTCTCCTCTCCCAGAGCATAGCAGGTGAACAGGGAATACATAACACAGTCGATTCATAACATTTCTTCTCTACTGCTCTCTCTCTTCCACTGTTCCAGGGTATGCTCCTTCCCATGAGTTACAGCTCTTCTCAAATTGTGATGAGCTTCCCACAGGCCGTAGTTTTTTCACGTCTGCACCATGAGATCCATCCTTCAGGAGTAAACAGCTCCACCATGGGTCCCCCAAGGGCAGCAGTTCCTACTAGACCTCCTCCTCCACTGTAGGCATTCTCTCCATGAGCTGCAGCTCCAATCCATAATCTTCTTCTGCAGTGTCTCTCCATGAATGGCAGCTTCCTTCAGACCATATTCATCTGTTTCAGCATGGGCTGCTCCTCAGGCTGCAGTGAGGATACCTGCCCTGATATGATTCCTCATGAGCTGCAAGAGGACAGCCTGCTCCACCATGGGCCTCTCCTGGTTTTCAGGGGAACTTTACAGGGCCTAGAGTTCCTCCTGTCCTCCTACATTGGCCATGGTGTCTGCATGGCTGTTTCTCTAAAATTTTCTCACTTTTTTCTTCCATCTGCTGCTGCTCAGAGCAAAAAGACAATGAATAAGTGAGCAGTAGAAGACTGAAAGGAGAAGTAGGAGTTATTGACTAGTTACGAAGAGAGACTCCTATTGACTGATAATAGTTTAATATGGATGCCATATGCAAACTGAGACTACTTTTTTACAATTAAAGAACCACATGTACTGTACCATAGCTACAAATCATCTCCATACTGCTATAAGCAAAATAGGAAGTCTGCTTCAAATGCCTCAAGCTACTCCAATCTTTTACTTTCCCCCGTTCTGCAGAAGTGTGTCTCTGCTCATTATTTGGAAAATTAACTCATTTGTGGAGTTGCTGAAAAATATACTTCTTTATATCATCAGAGGATCTTGAAAGGGAACTTCTTAAAATAAAAATTACCATATATTCTTTAGACTTCATACAGGCTTCATCAGTTACTGCAATCTCTTCTGTCTATGTTCTGCTCATTTTTTCCTTTACCTCAACATTCTCCACCCAGCTATATCCTTATCATCTTCATCACTTCCTAGTCCTTATCTTCTATAGTTCATAAAGTTATTTTTTTCCTATGTTTTGCAAGCCTCTCTCTTTAATGTTTTTTCGTTCTTTCCCATTGTAGATAGTGCTCATCTAGCAACATCCCTTGTTAAAAACTTCTTCTGTTCCCAATTGTTCATTCTAATGTATAGGTGGTATAATTCCATGTCCAAATTCATAACTTCCTCCTAATATATATATTTTTTTCTATGTATTTAATATTCTTTTTTTTTTGTTTTTCTATTCTTTCAGTTTTCTGTCAGAATTTCCCTTGCGCTTATCCTTGTTATTGAAGTATCATCTTAAATTCAGAAGAATTTTTATCTTTGAAATTTACCCTATATATATATATTCATGAAATGACTAAGTCTTGATCCTGTGTCACAATAAACAAACAGGTAAGAATTCTGCTGAAATAAAATGTGGATTTCTACATGTGATATGACAAACATGATTTTTCTGTATTACATTTTCTTAAAAGCTTTTGAGATTTATGACTTTTTGCATAACTTGTATCTTCACAGACTTTCAGTGTGCTAAATGCCCAGCCTCAGATGGGACTGTGAAAAAAATTATACTTTTTGCTCATTCCAGACCTTACTGAGGATATTTTGAGGGTCCTTCCACATCTTCAGGACTTTGCAGTATCCTAATCTATCATATTCAAGAACATAAAACGATATTTATGGTAAACTTTCAGACTAATCTTGTCTTCACAAAAATATGTTCAATTAAGAAAGATTAGAGAGTACTTTCCAAGGAAAACTAAGCAACTCTGAGTTAAATGTAATACTCCGCAAATTTCAGTTAATGCATATTAATTGTTTTTTAACTTTATGTAGGAAAATATGTTCCAGAATACTTAGTTAGCCTCAACATTCTTAATTAATTAATTTTGTTAGTTATTGTCCACTCAGAATGAATCTGTATTCATTCTATTCCTTATTTAAAGCTTTTGTAAACCTCAGCTTCATGCTTCTTGATGCTTTTACTCTGTGGAAATGAATTACTTTCTTCAGTATGCAGATCAGCTCATCAATTGAAAGGCTGATGTCATCTTTTTAATCTTTCATATCTGGACTTTATACTTTCATTTCTGTCCTTCAAAAAAGCATAATTATTCCTAATACATTACAATGAGTAGCTCTGATGAAAACTCAGACTATCAAGTAAAACCACATTCAGTTCTCAATGAAATAAGTATGACATTTGTAATTGTCTTCTCTAGCAGCAAAATTCTCTGTTTTCTTTAGAAAATCATGTATATACATACATTAAAATTGTTAAATATATATTTATTATGTTTTCTGGTGTTTCAACATAGCTGTCATTTTGGAGTATGAGTGTTTGACATTATAGTCTCAAAACTTAGACAACATTCACTATTTTAGAAGTAGACAATTATGGATAATGAAAGTAGGTACCTTTATCTTTGTAAATTCTTTCTTTTCACGACAACTACTCATAACTGTCATAACAAGGGAAGGCCTTGGCCACACTGGCCCTGGCCTTGCCTTCTGTCTGCTGTGGTTCACCAAGGTTTGGTCCCAGATTAACTCTGAACGCCTTGTGGCCTTGCTTGTACCCAGCCCTTGCTTCATCCCCATGATCTTGAATGGCCATCCTCAGTCTGCATCTGACTCTGGACATTACCCATCCATTTATCCCTGTTCCAGCTTAGCCACAATTTTTTCCCATCCTCGACGAATGTCATGGTTTTATGATTTTTGGTACTAGTATTCCACATCATAATATCGTGTAGTGCATTTAGAGTTAAAGAGTTAATGCTCCAGCTCCATGGATCATCGATAGTTCCAGGTATACCTGTCTCAGAAGAGAAGAACTACATTCCCAAAGGACTTTGCGATGCTTTGCATTTTTATATGTTTCTGCTAAGAGGGAAAATATAAAAACTGTCTGCAGTCATGGGACACTCTCTTTCCTTTGGGATCGACTCAGCAGTGGGTGCTCGCTGCCGTCTCGCCTTCAGTGTTAGCGTAAGGCCTTCGGTTTAAAGGCCTTCCCCTTTCCTGGGGCGTGGGTCCATGGGTCCCCTGCACCAATCACCACAGAACCGGGCCTAACCTGCCCGTAAACCGTTGACAAGGAAGTGTCTGACACCCAGAGCTGGATCTGCTGTAATGCTCCATCCACACTGCTCCTTTCTGGTGCAGTGAAACAGGCCCTGGCTGCCAGGTCTTACTCTGATGGACCCTGGAAAGCCCTCATCACTCACAGTGTGCTGATCCATGTGAAACTGTCAGCCTTCACTGCTTACATGCAAGAAGATGCCGTATTTTAGGGGATATACTTAGAATGATTTGACCACTGTAATTATATGAAGAGAAAACAAAAACTGCAAAGTATTATGTAGTTTAAGTAGAAGGACTAAAAGGACATTGCATTTTTTTCCACTTTGATGGGTAGGTTCTTTTCTCCAGTCTTCTGAGTTTCAGTGCTTTCTTGGGTTGATTAAGTCCTTTCAAATCCTTCTCAAATCACTGTGGGACTTGATTATGAATCTCTCACAAGCTAGCCCTGTCTCTTTTCATCTACCACCTTCTGCTCCTGCTGCAAGTATCTCCTTTCTCTTCCACTGACTGCCTCTTCAACCTGTCATACACAAATTTTTTTTAAGCATCTCAGTGAAGGTGCAATACTTTCCTCTCTTTGAAGGAACGTTCTTAATCTAGAGTGTATCAGTCAAGACAAGGCAAGTCCCTGCTGCCTAGCTTCCTTCACCTTTGTTATGCAAAATACAAAACCAATTAGGAGAACTGGAATAAACAAGTTTAATAGCTTTATCATACATCATGCTCTGCATCAATTCTCATTCTCAGAAGAGGACATTAAACTGCACTGAGCTGTAGTACAATTACTCTCTGATGAAACAACTAATTTGTTTTGCATTCTTGGAACAATTCATTTATAGCCAGTTTAGTCTGCAATGTAGACATGGGCAAGGAACACAAATCTTTTCAGGGGTTCCTATTAAAAGCTATATAGGTTTCTAAAGGATATCTGTCTGTCTCTCTTTAAAGTTTAACCTCTGAAGAATAATAATAAAAAAAAAAACAAAAATAAAAATACATTAACAAAACTTTACTGAGAAATGATGTGTTACTATAAGCTGGAGTAGAGCATATTCTTTTCCCCTAGTACACAATGTACATCTTAAAGTCTCTTTAATGACACTATGGTATAGTAGTTATTTTGTTTTTCTTTCATGTTTTTTATCTGGTTTTCTAAAGAAATGAGACTTAATCTTCTACCCTGTGCTTATTTTCTTGTCTCTGATAATAAATCCTGTATTTATTTTCCAGCTGAAACCATTATTTTACAGATCTAAAATACATACTACGTTTCATTTTCCTTCTTCACTACCATTTTTATGTCAGCAGGTCACTGCTGATCACCTGAGCACATTCCCTTATCAGTAACTTGTAAAACTAAGAGATCATTTTGCAGCACTTGAAAATGATTTTTTTGTTTGTTTCAATTTTAATCCTGATATAGAAGAATATTCTGAATATTGTGAGGGCTTTCTTAGATAGACATGCATTTTTAGTCTAACTCCAGAAAGAATTAAAACTCTAGAAATAGAAAAGAGAATATTAGCTTTAAAAAGTGTTATTTTTGATCAAATGTAAAGTTCTGTTACTCTTCTCTCATCCTTTATTTTCTCTTAATATGCTATGTTCTTTTTATATAATATAAATTGTTAAAAGCTTATAATTATTAGTAGCTGTGCTTTTTATTTTTTTTTCCCCCAAAACATTTGTCCACATACATGTGAGGATAATTTAAGCTAACATATTCATTAAAAAGTAATAAACTGGTGAAAAAATATTTGAAATTACTTTTTGATATCTCTAGCCTATTGTCAAAATTATGCCTTAACTGCAGCAGTTATCTGACATATGATGCTTAAACAGCGTAGTTTTTTCATTAAATAGAAAATGAAAACCTTAACAGCACATTTATGTATTGGTAAGAAACCTGAGTGTCTTACACTTGCAGGATGTTTCTGGTCAAGATCTACCTTAAAATTTTTAAGAAAATGACATACTGAAGCCTGAAATGTTAAATGCAACACTTTATCTGACTAGCGTGCTTCATAACAGCACTTCAGCTCATAAAAAAAAAAAAAAAAGTAGTTTTAAAATATGTACATTTTATTTCTAGTCTGCATTAGCACATTTATCTCAAACATTTGGTTTTTCAGAGCTGACAGTGCTTGCCATGCATATGTCAACTCTAATACTTTGCAGATACTGTGGATGTTGTTATTGCCATGCTATTGCTCAGTCTAGGTCACCTTTTGTTATCAGCTCTTTTAAAATGTGCTGTTAACTTGACAAAGACCTTGCAGCCTTATAAACTTTTTTACAGGGATATATTAACAGCAAGTTTTTTATTGCTTAGGTAATATCACAGTCTCCTTGGTAAGTTATAGGGGTACCAATCAAAACTACACATCTAGAAAGAAGTCTACTTGAAAAGCAGTCTCATTGTTTGGCTTGTATTATTCTAAAGATGTAAATACAGGGGTTTTTGTTCTCTTGTAATTCACATTTTTGCTGGTTTTTGTTGTTGTTTTAGTTACTTCATTCTTATTTGGTTCCTCATAATGTTACAAAACATATGCATGGGTGATGATCCAGGCAGCTACAAATGCCCAACATTTTTCATTACAATTTTTTTCTGCTTTTTGTTCATGTGTGTTTTGTTGTTGTTGCTGTTTTGTTTCGTTTTTCTCCTGTAGATTTCTTCAGTTCTTATTGCAATTTTTTTGAAGGAAACACCACAAATACTGAGAATAAAAGTATAACTACGCACATTGAATTATCATTTTGCAAAATGCATCTGTAACCATTTAGGTGGCTAGGAAATAGCTTCTAAAGTGACCATTATTGTTGTGACTACTAACTACATTATATTTGGGTGATACACAGAGACCAATGGGCTGTAGCATTGAATCACTTCATCATACATTATCAGTGTTTCATAGTCAAGTCTAATAGACTATGGTATATATGAAATTTTCTTTACCAAAAACTAAGGAAATAAATGGAAAACACTGTCAGGTATACAAACTATAATATTACTATTGATTACATACTGCTACAATATGATAAGTCCAGATTTTCATTTTCCACAATAGCTAAAAGTATCCTACTTATTAATATATTACTGTTCTTTGCTTCTCACAAAGCTATTTTTCCTTGTAATAAATTGATCTAAAAAAATTGCAATCATAATGCATCAAAAAAATTACTCACAAGCCTCACATATAAGTTGTCAGTTTGAAGCATTAGAATAGATAAATTTAATCGTTAATAATGTAATCTGAATTTTTAAAAGCCTATTTGCGGTAAGTATATCATTATTGCTTCATAATCTTAAAATTAAAATGTATTCTATATTATCTCCCACTAATTTTCATTTAAAATTAGATAACATGCTATGCTTAGTTAATATTGAGGAACATAATTAACCTCTATATGGTTAATGTCTTCCTCAGCATTCTAGTCTAAACACATTGTACTTATGTAATTACATGCAATTATAAAATAATAAAATAGATGTTTTTATTATATATTGATTGCAACAGAATCCTATGTGGTTTCTCAAAAACTACATAGCATATGTATTCCTAAGCAAGAATTTTCAAGCTTGTTATTCTCTGAAATAACAATTACTAAAAGAGATCAACTTAACAAAAATTATGTTCAGCCTATTAATAAATGTGACTGATCTAGAAACAATGTAAAAAAAATATAGTGGTTTCTAAAATTAGATGGATGTTCTTTAATTTTTTTTATTTCAGATAATAGGAAAATACCAAGAGGAAGCATATAAAACATTAGCATTTGATAATGTAATAAAGAATAAAATTAAACAAGAACATACAATTATCTCATTAAAAGATATATTCTTCATTTTATTCTTTATTTTTTCAACATAAAAGTTTCACAACTGTACTGTGATGATGTTGTATGAAGATACTGGGTTTTTCTTTTATTTTTAAATAAAATATTCATCAAATATTGATGTTGGTATTAACTTAAACTTTCCTGTGAAGTCTATGAGATTTCTTTAAAAAATGACTGATCATTCGGAATTTATAACTAACAAATATGTGTTGATTTGTTTTCATTAAGTTTTCATTAAGCTTTAAGCAAGAAATTAATAGTGCATGCAGAGTAAAGAGAATAATCAATATTTACTATTTGAAAGAAAAGACTTTATAGTTTCAAAATAATTCACTATTTGTTACAATGCCCATTTTCTCAGACTCTGAGACTTTTTAGTGACCACTGCTGTAAAATTCTTCATCAGAATTTTGATTTATTTTCATTGTAGGCTAAGCTCTTTTCAAATGTTTCAGCTCTCACTTTTGGATTTTATACCGGGACAAATCGTAGATCACACAGGTCACGACAAGGAGCAGTCACTTTGTTCTGACTTAGGCACTAAAGATGACTCACAACTGAGCTGTACATGTTTGTAAAACTGAATCTCCATTTTTGTTTCAGTGCCAAAAGTGGAAACTGCCACACATTGGATACAGTCAGTGGCAACACAGTAAATCTATACCTAGGCAAAATTAAAGTTAGTTTTATTAAGAAAAAGAAATATTTTATGTTTTATGATTTTTTTTTTTGTTGTTTATATATGAAAGAGAGCAATTTGGAAACAAAATGATAATTTCTACCTGAAGAACCAAGCCTATTCCTTTGCCTGACAGTGAGGAGGGAATAGAAATCTGCAATTACTGAGATGTTATTCCTTCCTCTTCAAAGTCAGTCATTTTGTTTTACATTGTCACTCTTTGCTTAGTGACAGCAGGAGTTAATAAAGAAAGCCTACAATGAAATTAAGCAATGCACGTAATAGTAGTGAGAGCAGCAAACATAATATATAATACTTGTCTATTACAGGGAGACTTACCTGAAGAGTTGTAAGGAAAAAAATGTAATTTCAGTTGTATGATTACATTTTCTTATTAAATAAAAAGAGATTTGTGTAATGATGACTAAAAAAGTGTCAGCTTTCCTACAGTGATTTTTTTTTTAATACTTAATTTTGTTGTTCTTTTGTCATTTTTTCCCCTGACAGTTTCAGAAATCTTTATTTAAAATAAAGATGAGCAGAGATATCTAGATTTTCCTGAGCTTGGAAAATGTGTCTGTTAAATCCAGGGTCGTGTGGAAGTGAGAGTGTCCTCAGTCAAAATCCAATAAACTGCAATCAATCCTTTCAATTGTGTAATAAAGGCTTGAGAAAACAAAGCTTTGCCACCAAAATGTGACATTGTTTTTCATTAAATAATAAAGTAGTTACAGCTACAGTAATCCTTTGTCAAATAATAGTAAGGATAATTCTATCATTATCTTATGTTATTGTATTTTACTGAAGTACTTGAAAAACACTAGAAAAGAACGTACTGAAATCACGGCAATTAGAATGTAACAGAGGATTTTCCTTTGCAATGAGAAAATTATTTGCTCAGTTTGCATACTTACTGGTTACAAAAGTATCTGTCATTTATTGTAATAAGTTCTGCTCTGAAAATCACAGTAGAAACTACAGATTATATAATGCTACTCTGCACACTGAGGAACATGGAGGAATTAAAAACAAACAAGTTCAGAAAACCTCTTAAATAAAAAGGGAAGTGATTAGAGTACAATACTTCAATGAGGTATCTGAAATTCTGTAAAAACTCTTTCATGAAAGTCATGTATCTGTCAAAGGTATTTATCTTCCTGTTTTAATTCCTACTACCTCCTAACTGTTAATGGAATAACAATACTCAACATTCAATTCCATTGTCTCTATTTGCGTGTTCTTTTTGGATTTGTAAACTTTAGTCAGTTGCCAACCAAAAGGATTCCTCTTATCAATCTCAAAAAAACAATATCGAGAGTAAATGTATATGTCCCAGTTAATCACTCTGTGATCCTTATAACCTGTAATCAGGGATAACTGTTTTCAAGGCTTTATTCACTCACCGTTTTTTTAGGTATTTCCTTCAGAATGAGACAAATCATCCCATAGGATCATCTATTCTACATTAGCTATGTTCAAATGTGGGCATCAACAGTATGAATGACTAAATTTGGTCAGATAGATTCTTGCTTCTGGAGGACAGTTCTCTTACTTATCTCTCATACTTTCTTATGAGCTCCACCCTCTAAAGCATGATGACTATTGATGTCTTAAATATTCACTACGATTCACTACAGAGCTGAAAACAAAGGCTTCCTTAATAACTGAGTAAAAACATCACAGTGGAGACCTGGTACAGAAAGCTAAATCCACAGTCATTTTTATGATCATGCTCGGTCAAAAGCCAAATACAAATACAAAATTATAATTTTAAAATTAAAATCTAAAGCAGAAAAATGGTCTCATAGCATAATCAATTCCTATATGAAAAAAAAAAAAAAACAACAGTGGATGTGGTAGAATACATAACATTACATAGTATTTTCTGAAAAAAAAATGCTTCTATCTGTTATTAATTTATTTTATAGTTTGTGGAACTATAACAGCTGAAACTAGACCTACAGCTTTGAAAAAGTTTACCAACAACTCTATGAAGTAGTCAGAGAGAAAAACTTGTAGCAACTAAAAATTTAATACTAATTAAGTTTATTGTCAATAGAGATTTTTGACAGCATTTCATCAGTGAGTATAACAAAACCAGTGAGAAGAAAATGAAGAAAATAAATATACCTGTTTTCTAACAATGAATTCAAAGTGAAAGTTGAAGAAAGACAATGATTTAAGAAAGAAATGAAATGGAAAACATTCTAACTACTAATTTATATTTCTTGGTGTATCTGTACTTTTGTTATAACATTATGACCAAAGTAAATGACATTTTACATACTTAACTCTAATATGATTTTCTATGATAAATGGTTAAAAGTAACAAGGATTTTCTCCACTTGTACTATGTAACAGAGGACCCAAATATACAGTGTCTGAGAGTAAATGATGATATAAAAGCTCATAAAGAACAGGAATGATTCAGGTAATGTTTTTATTTCTATATTTATTAGCTAAATGTCTATTGGCGACTGAAAAAATAAAGATAAAAAATCAGAGGAAAAAGTAAACACAATGTCTATCTTTTATTGATAGGCCCTAGTTAATCCATAATATCCCAAAGCAGATAATTAAAGGATTTCAGATGTGTTGCTGGTGAATTCAGTTTGACACATTAGAGTTTATAATCCCTGTGACCTCAATTATTGAATATGAATGATGGCAAACACTACTAAATGCAAATGAGTGGTGTCTTAATTTCTTTATAAAATCCAATGCTTAGTTAACTAACTGTGAATGAAGGTTATCTGAATCACAAAACACCACACCCTTCATCTTTTGAAAGGAAATAAGTGTTCCTCCTGTGAAGGTCACTGCCTTTAAAGCACTCCTTATATTCAGTAATGTGCAGAAAGGAGGCACCAAGGTTATTGGTTTTAATCTTTATATAATAAAATCCAATTGAAAAGAATATTTTGTTTAGAGAGGTACCATTTTTTTGTTTTCTGTTTCAAAACTTCAGTATGCCTATTCGAAATACATCTCTATTGTAGCACAAGAATCCTTGAATGCTTTAACGATACAATGAAGCAGGAGTTACTGGTCAAGAAAATCTGACTTCTGTGAGAAATGCTCGTAAGCCAATAACTTAAGTTCTGGAAAGGATCTCAGTTTTATTTCGAGATTGCAATGGAGGGCATTCTGCAATCAGAAGAGCACACTGCATGTAATAACAAGATCTTATACTCCCTAGTTCCCAACACTGAATATCTCTGCTGGTTCCTCATTAACTGAGTACTCCAGTTTCACACTCTTCTCCTTTTTGTCTATCAGGTGCACATCAAGAATCCATGCCCTCTTTGTCAGGTTAGCAAATACTTGACAAAGTCCATCTCTCTTTGTCTCTCCAAATAAGCAAAATCTACAAATCAGTCGCCAAGCCAGTATTACCCACCATATATCTGTCATATAAGTTGTTTCTTCTTGTCAGTTCTGGGTACAGATGTATATCTTAAAGCCATTATCTTTTACCCCTCTTCCCCAGTGATTTTTCTACAGGAGCAGAGTGCATAAATTAACATGCCAGCTGGACACCCCTGATAGCATTAAAAATAACATTCGCAGACTAGTACTATTCCTGTTATCTATCAAGAATGCACATACTCTATTCTTTAACCACAGGCAAAAACTCATGATAAGGCAGAAACTCATGATAAAAGATATCATGAGTTCTGAAGTAGGTCCCTTTGATACAACGTTATATTACTTATGCGAAAACAATAATGCTCTGAACTACTTTAAATCCTCTATTTCAGTTAAAACATTCCAACAGATTTCTGCACTGATTTTGCCTGGGATAGAGTTAACTTTCTTCATGATAGCTTATATGTTGCTGCGTTTTGGACTTACAATGAAAACTGATATTTTAATTGTGCTTAAGCAATAATTACACAAAGTTCTGTATTTATTCTCATGCTATCCTCCCAGATTCAAGAGGACACAGCCAGGACAACTGACCCATTAAACAAAATAATTTTCCATACCCAATAGGCATTTTCAGCAATAAAAATTGTAGGTAAGTTTACCAGAGGTACCAGAATTTAGAGAATTAACAGGCATTGATCAGATGGTGGTGAGTAATTGCTGTTCACTTGACTTCACATTTTAATGCTGTTTGGTTCGGTTGGTTGGTTTGTTGTTGCATTTCTTTGTTATTTTTTGTGTTTATTTATTTTTTTCTCCATTTATTTCATTTATTTAGATTATTTTTTTAACTTAACCTGTTACCTCAATCTAGGAATTTTTAACTTTTATCATTTTGATTCTCTTCCTCCATTCTGTTGATAACAGGAATGGGAGAGAACAAGGAGTTTAGTGGTGATTACCAGGTTTAAACAATTTCAAATGAGTTTCTTGAACTGGGTATTATCAGATTTAGGTGACTGAAGAACATGGAAGAGGCCTGAATTAATTTATGCCTTCCTTGAGAAGAATGAAATTTACTTGGAAGTTTTCTGTGTTTCTAGATAACAAAGAAAACTGTGTCCATTTAATTTTCTGTGAAATACAGTAAATGGCTTATACTACCTGCAGTGGAATTGCCTGGCCACAGCCTGAACCAGTAAATGAGCACCTGAGTGACCAGAGCTGGAGAGCCCAGATCCACCTGTCCTCTCTCTCTCTCCCTCCCTCTCAGTGGTGCTTTCTGCTGTGCTTCTGGGAGTGCATATGAGCTCAGAGCCTGCGCAGATGTGACTGCAGAGTGAGGAGGGCTCAGCTCTGTAACTAGCCTGCACCTGGGATTCAAATGTGTTTCTGTGTATGATGCTATACCAAATGGCTCTGCCAGCTCTTCTCTAACACAGCTTAGAAGGGAAAACCTTGAAGAGGATGGTTGTTTTTGAGGTGATGCCATGAAATCATCAACTAACAGCCTCTCACCCTTACCAGCCCGCTTTCAGGCTGTGTATGCTTTTGCTTCTTGGCAGCATGACATGATGAAAACTGAAAATGTAGGCATGGTTTAGTGGACAATATTGGTGGTGAGAGGATTGTTGGACTGGGTAATCTTCGAGGTCTTTTCCAACCTTAATGATTTTATGACTATATTATGCATCATTACTTGTATTTGAAAAACTGACTTTTGCAAATAAAAAACAACATACTTCATATATGTTCCTAGCTGATATAAATGTATAGACTTCATAAAGTTGAAGAAGGACTTGACGATCCTTGTGGGTCCAAGAAAATTTGGGACATTCTATGACCCTATGATTCTATCATAAAAATCAATACCAAATGAGATATGTTTATTTGCATCTGTTCATTAATTTATTTATAATAATATTAAATGAGAAACAGAAAAAATTGTATATAATATGACACCTTCTAACAGGAAGAATTGCAACTTTAAGTAAAGTTACACCATGGAAATAAACAAAACTAAAATAATAAAAAAATAAATAATAAAAATGTTGAGGTCAGGAAATTGTGTTTAAAGATAATTTTCAGGTAGATATGAAAAAGCAGATTTCAAGAAGTTAAGATATTTCTGGTCTTTCTTTCCCTTTGAGCAGGTGTAGATTTCAAATAAGTAAAATGTAGAGTTTTTTAATATAACTTTGATTTTGAAAATAATATTGAAGTTTGTAAATATATACAGCTTACTTTCTATATACAGTTTGCATTCTATAATTGCTTCCACAAAAGGCTGGAAAGCATTGAAATACACTAATACATTTTTTCTTCTTGCTAAGAGCAGCAGAATTGTATCTAGGTTTTCCCACTCTTCAGCATCTGGTAGGTGATCTTTGATTAAATTTCCAAACCATGACCCCCCACCCAAAAAAACTTCACATGTGAAATGACAAAATAAATAACCTTTATATTTAGATAATAGGAATTTCTGAAAATACCATGTGCAGTGCAAAGTTCTGCATGCATTTCATAATGGATTGTTAAGCAGGATTTTATTTCATCATATTTCAGTGTTGGATTTCAAAGGGCAGTTATAAAGTTATTTTTTCACTATTTAGCACAAACTGCAATCTTTTGGGAAGATTCAAGGTTAGGTCTTTTGTATGAGATAGGATCCACATGTTTGCAAAATGCATATTTACACGTTTAAATTGATGTATAGCAAATGATTGAAAATGTGTTCATTATACAAAAAGTTTTGTGATTCATTTACCATTGAACATCTCTCAAAATCATCATATGTCAAAGCAGATTGCCTAAAATAGAGTAAGAAAAATTCATACAGAGGATGGTTTTACAGCAGATTCTGTATTGATTTATGAAGGCATTAATTTGCCATTTAGCTTTTAAATTTGACTATTAATAATTCTTGACATACAAAAGATAATGTATTATTTTTTCAGTGCTATATCTGGTGACTTTCTTAAAAATATTACTTCCTGATATGTATGCATTTCTTTAAGGAGAAATGCATTTTTCAAAGTTTTAGACAAAAAGGATTTAAAAAACAGTTTAGAAATCTTCCAGCTCCTCTGCCTCCTTATTTATTTATTTATTTATTTATTTATTTATTTTCACTCTATTTATTTCATAGAATCATAAAATCATAGAATCACCAAGGTTGGAAATGACCTATATGATCATCCAATCCAACTATTCACCTACTACCAATATTTCCCTCTAAACCATGTCCCTCAGTACAACACCTAAATGGTTCTTGAACACCTACAGGGATGGTGACTCCACCATCTCCCTGGGCAGCCCATTCCAATGCCTTGACTGCTCTCTCAGAGAAGTATTTCCTAACATCCAATTTGAATTTCCTCTGGTGCAACTTGAAGCCATTCCCTCTAGTCCTAGTTACATGGGAGANTAAGCCATTTCCTCTAGTCCTAAATTTCAAATAACTTCCTAGCATCTATGGTACTATGCATAATTAATTGCATAAGTACCAAGGTTCATTAAGTAGTCACAATATTAAAATACCGGTTTACTGAGCCATTGAAAAATTTTTGCCATATATTTTGTTTACTATGTTGCTGGATTGTTTTTTTGAGCTATATTCAATATTATTAAGAGTCCAGAATGACTTTTGGCTCAAAGCATTATCCAGCAGCACCCATTCAAGACATAACCTGCTTCACAACCTTCTGAAGTTAACTATTAACTACCATGAACACAGCGGTAAGAGGACAGTCATCCTGTTCCTCCTGAACAAAATGTGGGCACTCCAACAGCTGTTGTCGCCATGATGAACAGGTCATGATGCCTCTGATAACTGGGATAGGCAGGAATGCCCTAGCAATCAGCTGTTGATGGAGAGGATAAAAACCCAAAGAATTCTGAGGAAGAACGGGTACCCCCTCCACCAAATGACAGCCATGCAGGTCATCGAGATGTCCCTGACCAATTTGTTACCTCCCTATGGACCAACAAGACATCACTACCTCTGACTTATAAACTGTTTACTAGGATTTCTCTCTTTACCATCACTAACTTCCCCTCATTAGTTAGTAGCTTAGCATTTGTAATAAATCACTGGACATTTGGCCTCGTGTGCTGCCTTAGTCTCCCCTGGGTATAAATATGTAAAATCATTGCAAAATAAAAAATATACATATTCATAATACAAAATTAAAAAAAGTGAATTTTCCAGTTGTTTGTTGATGTGTCATATGCAAAACTAGAATTTCTTGGAATCAGTTTGAAAAAGGTATTGAATTCTTGAAAACAAATATTTGTATTTCAGTGTGTAACTAGATAACAGAGAAAATGAAATAAACAGAAGTAATAATATAATTAAGCAATAGGATGATAAAGATAACTATAAATTAAATACTTTGGGCTAGTAGAATCACTTCTAAGTCAGAGAGAATCACTTAAGTTAGTAGTTTACCAGAAGACATATTGTCTACAATTGTACTGGTGAAAATCATTGTATTCCCTTTAATACTTTTATATAATATAATTTTCTGAGATCCTTAGGATCCTTAGGTGTTTTTTTTATTTATTTTATTTTTGTTTGTTTGTTTGTTTGTTTGGTCGTGAGTTTTTGTTTTTTTTTTGTATTAAATATATCTTTTAATATCTCATCAAGTAAAGAAGGAATATGTGTATATCATAAACTAATATAAAATTGCAATAAATAATAGGGGAAAAAAGACTATAAATAAAAGTACAAACAATAAAAATAACATATAAACACAGTGCAAGAGAACGAACACCTTTAACTTTGGAAAAGGAGTGTGAACACTAATGTACGTCATTCTGGTTGACACTGAAAAAATGTTCAGAGGATTAATCAGCAAAAAAATTGGCAAAATGAGTGCTGGGGTAGATTAGAAATGAATGAAAGAAAGAAATGAGAAAAGCTTGTGAACAGACATAACAATTGCTATCTACCATATAAATGTCAAAGACCACATTCAGTCTGAAGATGGTTTATTGTTTATTTTGCATCTCCATTGGAATCTCAAGATGATAACATGGCATATACAAAATAAATAATTTAATAAATAAATACATTTTAAACTGCTAGATTCTGAATAATTCTTTTCATTTAATATCAAAAAAGAAGAAATTGTATTTTCAATTTTTAAATATTCTCTTGGTATTTATAGGGCATTTAAAAAATTTATCTTCCATGTATCTTTGAGGATTAAAAACAAAGGAAAAAAGAATCCTAGTATGAGGAATATTGAATAATCTTTGACATAATATGTCATCTTTATTTATTGGATACTATGTCAGAGAACAAACCTTGAGAGAGAAAATAGGAAGATTGGTTTTAGAAATGTTTTATATTCACATAGTACAGGAGCAGACAAAAACAATGTCAGAAAACTGGCAAAGAGCACAGAAATATATTGCTTAATGGTAAAATAGCCAGTGAAAATGAAATCCTATTTCTAATTGGGAAAGTTGTGGAGCCTCCAGCATTCTGTAACATTTCAGTTTCAGGTTTGTCAGTTACAGAGGGTCTGGATGGCATATGTCATAAATGTTAAATTTCTAATTTAGTTTAATAGAAAAATGTGTTGCAAGAGTGTCATCTCATGCATTTTAAGCACTGTGTCCTGAGTGGAGTTGACACAAGTCTTTCAAATATAGGACTAGCCACACTTCAGTTAGAAACAGTACTTGTGAGCAGCTGCAGAAGATGGGGTTTTGAATCTATGACACTCTTTTGTTACTATGACACTCTACTAAGAATTTTAAATGACATTTCTGATAGCTTAAGTAAAAATAGTGACACTAAATATGCAATATTGCCTACAAAGCTCATTAGCACGTTTGATTCTTTCCCCTGATGATGCCTTAAGTTGATATAAGACAATACCAGAATATTTAATTAATTTCAATTTTGAAGATTTTTTTTCATCTTGCATTCGGAGTTGAGCGGAGGTAAAAACAAGTCATGTAAACTGAAGTGGAAAATCAGAATTATAAAAAAATAAGGACATATCAAATATCATGACCAATATTAGCATTATATTTTAAAATGACCTCCCTTTCTGTGAGGAATATGAAAGTACTAGGACAAAAAGCTGGTTTTTTGCTGTTGTTGTTCTTGTTTTTAAATGTACGGTTTGATATTAAAATTCATACAAAACTTGGAACTTTTGTGTTAATATGTTAATAAAATAATAATGTATGTTAATACTTGTCCTCTGTTGATATCCATGTTAAATTTTATTTGCTTCCAATTGGTATCAAAGATGCTTCAGAACAGCAAAGAAATATTTAATGATTTGAAATGGCAAAAAGTATAGTGGTTGGATAGGAAAGTTTCATTTCCTCCTGGAAATCCAGATGTAATACCATATTAAACTTCTGTAATACAGTGAACAAGAGAAAGTTATCAATCAGATGTGAGTGGCAATCTTATATATATTGTATATTAATCTCCCTCAGATGTGGACACTCATGTTTAGTTTAGTGAATCATAAAATATGTATTACTGATTATTTTTGCAATTCATTTGCATTATTCTTTTAATTTGCCCTAATAAATTTAATTGAGACAACTTAGCATGTCAGATAAAATACAAAACATGAAGAAAATGTCTAGCTTCTGGAACCAAAGCAGGAAAATTCAGTGCATCTGAAATACCACTAGACAAATTGATCTAGACTGAGAAGCTGATTTGTTTAACTGTAATCACTCTTAGTTCAGATACTAGAACTTCTACTTTAGATGTCTGAATTCAGAGATGAGGATCCTTCTTTCCCAGGATGTTCAGGCACTTTCTTTGTTCACAGCTTCATGGCTGTTCATATCACCTGGAGTTCTATTTGTGAATGATTATACTACCACATGAAATAATCACACAAATGCATGCAGTACACATACTTATCAATGCTACACAGAGATCAGTAAGGACAAAGCTAATTCCTCAATTAAAAAAATATATATTACTATTAATAAAAATAATAAGTATAATAAGTATAATAATAATAACTTTTTCCAAAAGTTTTTAACATAATCTTACATGATCACAGTGTGGAATCAATGAAGAAGGAAAGAAAACTGAACTTGGCAGATGAAGGAAAGACTATTAAATTATCCTCTGGAGCAACAGCGGAACACTGTTTTTCTTGGTCTGCCTCAGCTTCTCTCTAATGAATAATGGGTAAGAACTGATTCAGTTGGTAAATAAGAACTGAGAAATTCAGAGTGGCTAAGAACAAATTTTCTTACTGTTTCTTTTTGTATAGAATTTTCCTATACAAATATGTAGATATGAAGTATGAACACACAATTAACTTCCCTTTCTCTGATCTCTTTACGCGCTGAAAATTCTCATAGTTTTCTGATGCTAGTTAAATTGAAAAAATAGAAATTATTGTATACATTGGTGAATATAAACCAACCCAAACAAAAGTTGAGAAGTGAAGCCAAATCAGGCTCCCTAGACAATGTTGCACAGGTAGGTGACCAGGCAGGTCTTGAACATCTCCAAAGAAGGAGACTCCACCACCTCTTTGTGTAAACTGTTACAATGCTCCATCACCCTTACTGAGAA
>VXAB01007944.1:0-62689 GCA_013399175.1 Odontophorus gujanensis
GAAAAGAAAAGAAAAGAAAACTCCCTCCACTAAACATAAGTTTTTCCATCTTTTTGATTTTTCTATGTTACGCTTACCCCATTTTTGTTACTTCAAGCTTCAAATGATCATGCTTCTCATTTTGAACAGAAAGGAAATTTTTCCTGAATCCACCTAATTAAGAGTTATATTTATTTCAAAGCACAGCCTAAATCTTTCTGTCTTGTTCTGTGAAGCATTTCAGAAGTTGATTTCCGAGAGAAGAGTATACAGAAGAATCAGGAGAAACTCAGATGGTTTTAATGTCAGAGCAAAGTTGCATTTAACTATGGAATTGAGAAAGTGGTAGTGTCAGAAACAGAACATCTACAATACAGGCAAATAAAATCCTTCTTTGTCAAAATCCTCAACGTAGCTAAACATGGCAAATTTATTCTTACATCTATCTACTTCAGTCCCAGCTGAGAGGTGAGTTGTAAACAGGAGTCTCTGTTGTATACTCTTCTCTCTGGACCAGGAGGCTCAGACCAGCAGCATTTCAGTTATTATCATCAGTTCTGCACAAATGTGCATAGGAACTTCTTCACAGTGAGGGTGATGGAGCACTGACACAGGCTCCCCAGAGAGGTTGTGGACTCTCCTTCTCTGGAGATGTTCAAGACCACCTGGACGCCTACCTGTGTGACCTGGAGTAGGAAGCTGCTTTGGCAGGGCACTCAGGGCTCTAGAGGTCCCTTCCAACCCCTACAATTCTGTGATTCTGTGATTCTGACAGCTCCACAGCCAGAGGTCTGGCATCATGCAGTTGACTCTGTGTGAAAAGGGGAATATGACACTACATTAAGATTCCTCATTCCTGTAAAAGAATTGATCATTGTATTTGTTTCTTTGACTGTGGACATAGCCAGTGCTTTCTCATCTGATCTGAGATGTAAAAGGAAGCACATCAAAATCAAAACACAGCTGGCAAGTTCTTTCAGGTCTTAGCACATATGACAATATTAGTGACCTCTGAAGTATAACCACGGGGAGCTTTCTTTGTGTGCAGTGTCTGAGACATGGACTGAGATGTGAACAGTCCAAATCATTTATTGCAGGTCCTAACATCCCTTATATACACTCACAAGTTTTCTCTTTTGACTTTCCCACCCACTTGGACACATCAACAAAGCATTCCACAAACACTCCTTAACTGTGCATGCAGGAGCTTTTCCAGTCAGGGTCATGAGTTGTTCCTATCCACGCTCTCTTCCTCCAATCAGGGTCATCGTCATGCAGCCATCACGCAGCTTACTGGACTTCGTTGTTATTCTGGAGGTGACCTTGCTTCTCAGCCTCACTTTCTCATGCTGTTTATCTTGCTCCACAGTTTCTGCTCTGAATAGTCTCTCTTATATTCCCACAGATGTACTTGTTGCTTTACTTCTTTTAAGCAGCCCCATGTAGTCATACCTATGACAATAATGGTGTTAGGAAAAATTAACACTGGCCTCATCTATTTGTAGGAGCTGTCTAAGAAAGTGCAACTCTGTCGGCAATAACTACAGTTAAGCTGTAACTTGAAAACCCTCAGATGCACTTAAACATGAAATGAGACTGAAAGCTCCTGAAACCTTGGTAACAATACCACTTCTATTGATGTTATCATTGGTTAATCTGTACCAACTGGGAATTAATTATCAAAAAAATACAAGTATAGATAAAGCCACTGTGAGTGCAATTGTTCACTATTAATGGGGAGAGATAAAAAGCATTACAAAAGAGATATTTTCCCCACACATTCTGTTGAATCTGTGTTTGCATAGATTAAACTTGAAATGTTATGACATTTTTGGACTTTTTCTTAGAATGGCTCACAGCTAACAAAAGGAGACACTTAATTCTGTTAGCTTTGATACACAGACATTTAAATAAATAAGGCATTAGGGAGATGACCTGCAGAACTATTTGCACTTGAGCTTTTCTTTCTTAAGGGAATAAGTCTGTGTTTTCCTTTCGATTTCTCTAAGAGCAGCTATAGATCTTATGTCCTCAGCACAAAGAAGATGGACTGCACAAAAATGTAAGAGGAAACAGACAGATCCAAGCTTTTATTTATTTATTTATTTATTTTCTGCTTTTTTCTTTTTTCACCTAGAAACCTTCCTTGCCCAATTCCTTTTTTACAGTGAGAGAGCAGCAACAGTATTTGACTGATGCAGGGCCCTTAATAAATTAAATTAATAAATTTCAGTGACCATGACCAGACTCACCTGGGAGATCCAACCCTGCAAAAGATCCAAGAGTTCTCTTTAAGTTCAGGTTTGAAAGCTTAGCACTTCTTTGAGTCGTCTTGTCTTTACTTATGTCAATCTTTATCCTAAATGGAAAATATCACATAGGTATGTAGCCTTGTTTATTCCTACACGTTAAAAGACTGGTCCAAGCCTTGGAATAAGTCTTGATAAATGTACTTTTTTTTGTTTTTCCTAATTGTACTGCAGAGGGTTTTATATCTCCTTGAGGTAACTACAGCACAGTGTAATCAAAGCACTCTTAACTTGTTCCTATAACAGGGCCAAGAAACAGATGATGAAGTAAATATATGACCATACGCTATGCAGGGAGTGAAGGTTTTTACTGGAGATGCAGGATGGACTGCCTTCAATCTGATTTGTGTATTTATAGTCTGAAAAAGCGTCAGAGTGAATATGTATTCCTCACAGCAGGTTGGCCTTTCCTGTGTAAGTTATGCTGTGTCTGAACTTTCAATAATATTGAAGATGAATTTGAAGCAGCCACTGGTATATTGCATTCTAATGTATGTAGAGTTGGTGAATGGATTTAACTGCTTTCCAATTCTTCTATGGTAGCAGAGGAAGGAGATTAACTTATCCACTTGACATGTGCCTGTGTTATCTTTGTCCAAGATTGCAGAGTCCAACATTTGATGATTATATATTAGGCATAGATTAAAAGATCAATGGACAAAAAGAATAAAAGAATGGCTTGGATTGAAAGGGACCATAAAGACCACCTAGTTCCAACCCAATGCTGTGGTTGCCACCCACCACATCAGACTTCACAGGGTTCTATTCAACCTGGCCCTGAATGCCTTCAGATATGGGACATCCACAGTTTCTTTTGGCAACCTGTACAAGTGACCCATCATGCTCTGAATAAGAAATTTCCATGTCATATCTACTCTAAATCTCCTCTAAATCTAGCTTTTCTAGCCATTCCCCCTTGTTCTATCATTATCAGACCATGTAAAAAGCAGGTCTCCCTAATTTTGTAAGCTCTCTTTAAGTACTGGAAAGCTGTAATGGAATATTCCATAAATCTTCAAGCGGAACAAGCCTGTCTTTGCAGGAGAGGTGTTCCAGCCCTCTGAGAATCTTAATCTCTCTCCTCTGGACGCACTCCAACAGCTCCACCTCTTTTGAGAGCTGAGGTCCCCACACCTGGATGCAGCACTTCAGATAGGACCTCACAAAGGCACAGCAGAAGAGAGAAATCCCCTCCTGCTCCCTGCCACCATTCCTCTTGATGAAACCCAGGATACTGTTGGCCTTCTGGGCTGCAAGTACACTGCTGGCTCATGTCCAGATTTTCATTCACCAGGAACCCCTAGTCCTTCTTCACAGGGCTGCCCTCAGTGAGGTTTTTTCTCAGTCTGAACACATTTGATATTGCCCTGACCCAAGTGCTGCACCTTGCAGTTGGCCTTGTTGAACCTCATTTAGTTCCCTTGAGCCCACTTTTCAAGCCTATCAAGGTCATTCTGGATGACATGTCTTTCTTATATAGTGTCAGCTGCACCACCCAGCATGGTATCATCAGCAAACTGCAGAGGGTGCACTTAATTTCATGTTTTAGGTTATTGATCCAGGTGAGTGGTAATGTGGACGTTGAAACATCTATGCGGAGTGCATGATTTAAAAGCACTAAGGCTTTCTTAAAAATAGTTAGTTAGGATTGAAATGTGGAAAATGACTCAAACAGAATTTCTGTCTGTACTAATTCTCAATTTTAATTCCCTTGCTAAGTACTGTGATTCAACAGTGAAAGAGTCTCTATGAAAATGTAGATGTGGTGTGTCTACCGTGTTTATCACTGAAGAATAAACAGATGCCAAATAACCTTAAGTGTAGATAGAAGAGGTCTTTAAGCTACCATGTTGAGACCCCCTTTCTCTGTGAGGTTTTATGGCTTTTTAAAATAGAGGCAGATCACTGCTCCTTGATTTTTTAGTAAGTTGCAGCTGGCATACATAGCTGCAGACAAGACAAACGTGAACTATAATTGCTTTTCACCCTTCACCTCCACATTTATGTTGCATATCACTCTTTTCCTTAATAAGCTGTGTATAGTTCTGTCTCAGTTTTGGCTGGAATTTTTTATAATTCAATCTGTTTCTGAAACAAAATAACATTTTCAAAATATTTAATCTGGTTAATCACGAAGTGGGATAAGCTTATAAAACCTATTGGGTAAAAATATAGAAGAAAAAGCACTGTGAACAATGCTGTAAAGGGGACATGAGAGTTAAAGAGTTGCCAGAAAATTTATTCTTCTCGTATCTTCTTGTCTGAGCTTAAGGAAGTATTTAAGAGAACAAAGACTTTATTTGATGAATTAACAATGTGCATATAATGGAATTGTCTGGAGATACCTGTCACAAACTGTTGTTCCTGAAGTCATGTTCATTAACAGAAGCTTTTCAAGTGTTAGAACGTGTTGATTAATGACAGGATTAGACAGATCACCAGCCAGTGTTTGTCATGCTTACTGACAGATATTTTTCTGCCCTCTGCGAAGGCACAAATTAAACTAAAATGCAGGAATTGAGAGTTTGTAAAAAGAGATTAAAGTCAGTATTACTGTGCCTCTGTTTGCATCAGAATAGTCTCAGTGTTTGAGAAGTCTCTTGGACATCTAGGATCCTTGGGTAGTTTGTATGGGAGGTAGGCACCAGAACTGAGCTTCACAACAGCCAAGACTCCTAAATTAGGGAGGGAGCATACTAAAAATTAGACATCTAAGGTAGCCGTCAAGAAAAACAGAAAGAGGCTTATGTTCGATTCTTCTCCCTTACCCTTCTACTATTTCAGTCTTTTATATGTTCATTCAATTTTTTTTTTTCTTTTAAAATGTTGTGGAACAGTGATGTCCTTCTTTATACTAAGCTAGTGTGGCTAAAACTCTGAAATGGTAGAACCAGATTCCAAATTTTTTACAATCTGTGGACATTCATTGCCTGACCTCTAAGGGGTGCTCAGGACAACAGCAGAATATCTATCTTTCTGCTTTCAGATCAAGTGGATGTGTTTCTTAAATCATACTTTAAGTGATACAAAGTATCTGGCTCTGTCAATGGGAGCTAACTAAATTTTTTTTCACCACACAATCTAGTGCTCATTTCTGGACTAAACATGTTACCAAGGGCCTGTGGCTTCTAGGTCAACTGCTAATCTTCACTAGTGTGACCAGAAGACTACAATTTCACCTTCCTTTTTTTTTTTTTTCTTCTTATTTTATACACTGTGTTGCTACATGCCTTGAATTAGTTTCTTATTCATAGAATTAATCATTTCATGGAACTGATAGAACTGTTTCTGAAATTTATTTCTGGGCTTGAAGTCATTTTCATGTATCGATAAATTCTCTAGCATAGAAGATTATTTTTTCAACCAGTACCTCTATGTCCTTTCTGTATTGAGATGCCCAGAAGTGTACACTGTACTTGAGGTGTGGTCTCACCACTGCCAAGTACAGGGGGAAGATTACTTCCCTAATCCTGCTCACCACACCATTCCTGATACAGGCCAGGATGCCATTGGCCTTCTTGGCCACCTGGGCACACTGCTGGCTCATGTTCAGCTGACTGTCCATCAGTTCACCAAAGTTCCTTTCCATCAGGAAGCTTTCCAGACACTCATCCCCAAGCCTGTAGGGTTGCCTGGGGTTGTTGTGACCAAAATGCAGGACCCAACACTTGGCCCAGTTGAACCTCATAGTTTACGTTGGCCCATTCTCTATCCAGGTACATCTGTAGTGCCCTTCTATCCTGTAGCAGATCAACACTCCTCCCACATTGGTATCATCTGCAAACTTACTGAAGGTATACATAGTATAGGACATCTCACATACTGCTTGTTCAGATGTCCAGTTTTCTATTATGGGCAATTATGAACGGCACAGCCAAAAAAACAAAAACAACAAAAAAAGTGGACTAAAATAAAGATCATGCTTAAAGCCTTTTTGTATTCTTTACTTTTTCCTACCCACTATGTTCTACATCAAGGACGTAACATACAATTTCTCAAACAGGAATGGATGTCTTTAAAAACAACTACAACAAAATATCAAAACAAAACCCATAGAATTTCTGTAATTTTCTCTGTGTATTTATATCCAAAACATTTCACTTTTATATAAAATCTCAAGCTAGCTGTCCTCCCACTCTGCTAGGGAGTGATGTGTGTCATCTGAAGCATTTCCAAGCCCCAGAAGAAAATGCAGTCTTTGTAAGTTTCTTTGCAAGTTGTTCTCTTGGTAAGATAGTCCCCTTTCACCTCCTCACTTAACCTGCACCAGTTTTCCCACCAAGTCTTCTCCTTTTCATGTGTTATTTTCTCAAGATTTTCCCATTTACTATTTTTAACCTATGCACTCTCTTTCCAGATGTGTAGCAAAGATTGCCTTTCAGAACACAGTTCCAAAAACAAAAACATACCAGGGGATAATTTATCTCAAGAACACTGAAGTCTTTGTGTGAGCTGACAGCAGATGAGTTCAGGAGCCCGGGGATGCCTATGCATCTAAGCCTTCCTGATAATATGAGTCAATATTCTGTGTACACAGGATGAATAGGAAACCTGCTTCTTCTGGCACTGGATGGGACAAACAAATATCTGCAGCTGAGCTGGTATTAGTCATTATTATCTCAAAGAGTGTTATTACCCAGCTAAAAGAGGGTAGATTTAGGCAAGATATGAGGAAGAAATCTTTTACAATGAAGATGGAACAGGTTGCCTAGTGATGTGGTTAATGATTCACACGTGGACACTTCCAAGGTGACGCTGGATAAGGCCCTAGGCAACCTGATCTAGCTGTGGACGTCCCTGTTCTTTGCAGGGGAGTTCTATTAGATGGCCTTCAGATGTTCCTCTCAAATCTAAGGATTTTAAGGTTCTATGATTCTACAATTATGAAGTTGTCGATTTTGAGATGAATTACTATTTGTTAGGGCTCTCCTTTTGTAGTGGGATTGCCTGGTCACAGCCTGAACCAGTGAACGAGCATCTGAGTGGCCCGAGCAGAGGAGCCCAGGCCCGCCCGCCCTCTCGCCCTCTCCCTCTCGCCCTCTCCCTCTCGCCGGCGCTTCCAGCGGTGCTTCCGGGAGCACAGATANAACTGTTTCTGAAATTTATTTCTGGGCTTGAAGTCATTTTCATGTATCGATAAATTCTCTAGCATAGAAGATTATTTTTTCAACCAGTACCTCTATGTCCTTTCTGTATTGAGATGCCCAGAAGTGTACACTGTACTTGAGGTGTGGTCTCACCACTGCCAAGTACAGGGGGAAGATTACTTCCCTAATCCTGCTCACCACACCATTCCTGATACAGGCCAGGATGCCATTGGCCTTCTTGGCCACCTGGGCACACTGCTGGCTCATGTTCAGCTGACTGTCCATCAGTTCACCAAAGTTCCTTTCCATCAGGCAGCTTTCCAGACACTCATCCCCAAGCCTGTAGGGTTGCCTGGGGTTGTTGTGACCAAAATGCAGGACCCAACACTTGGCCCAGTTGAACCTCATAGTTTACGTTGGCCCATTCTCTATCCAGGTACATCTGTAGTGCCCTTCTATCCTGTAGCAGATCAACACTCCTCCCACATTGGTATCATCTGCAAACTTACTGAAGGTATACATAGTATAGGACATCTCACATACTGCTTGTTCAGATGTCCAGTTTTCTATTATGGGCAATTATGAACGGCACAGCCAAAAAAACAAAAACAACAAAAAAAGTGGACTAAAATAAAGATCATGCTTAAAGCCTTTTTGTATTCTTTACTTTTTCCTACCCACTATGTTCTACATCAAGGACGTAACATACAATTTCTCAAACAGGAATGGATGTCTTTAAAAACAACTACAACAAAATATCAAAACAAAACCCATAGAATTTCTGTAATTTTCTCTGTGTATTTATATCCAAAACATTTCACTTTTATATAAAATCTCAAGCTAGCTGTCCTCCCACTCTGCTAGGGAGTGATGTGTGTCATCTGAAGCATTTCCAAGCCCCAGAAGAAAATGCAGTCTTTGTAAGTTTCTTTGCAAGTTGTTCTCTTGGTAAGATAGTCCCCTTTCACCTCCTCACTTAACCTGCACCAGTTTTCCCACCAAGTCTTCTCCTTTTCATGTGTTATTTTCTCAAGATTTTCCCATTTACTATTTTTAACCTATGCACTCTCTTTCCAGATGTGTAGCAAAGATTGCCTTTCAGAACACAGTTCCAAAAACAAAAACATACCAGGGGATAATTTATCTCAAGAACACTGAAGTCTTTGTGTGAGCTGACAGCAGATGAGTTCAGGAGCCCGGGGATGCCTATGCATCTAAGCCTTCCTGATAATATGAGTCAATATTCTGTGTACACAGGATGAATAGGAAACCTGCTTCTTCTGGCACTGGATGGGACAAACAAATATCTGCAGCTGAGCTGGTATTAGTCATTATTATCTCAAAGAGTGTTATTACCCAGCTAAAAGAGGGTAGATTTAGGCAAGATATGAGGAAGAAATCTTTTACAATGAAGATGGAACAGGTTGCCTAGTGATGTGGTTAATGATTCACACGTGGACACTTCCAAGGTGACGCTGGATAAGGCCCTAGGCAACCTGATCTAGCTGTGGACGTCCCTGTTCTTTGCAGGGGAGTTCTATTAGATGGCCTTCAGATGTTCCTCTCAAATCTAAGGATTTTAAGGTTCTATGATTCTACAATTATGAAGTTGTCGATTTTGAGATGAATTACTATTTGTTAGGGCTCTCCTTTTGTAGTGGGATTGCCTGGTCACNCCTGTATTGCTTACAGGTTTTGCGGACCTTTAAATACCTCTTTGCAAAATACAAGAAGCTGGTTTTAGTGACAGGTTGCAAATTCGAAGTCAGAGCTACATCCTGTCATTTGACCTCTAATGGATTTGATGCTATAAGAAAAAGATGTCGTAGCCATTGAGACCGGAGTAGATGATCACCGGAGTTTATTGTTGTACAAGCTGCTGTTCTCTACTAGTAGAGAAGACTATGGGAAAATTAAGGCTATGAGATAAATGCAAGGGCTATACTTAGGCAGTAACATGAAATTTGTCTCTGAGAGCATGAGTATCTAAACACCTAGAAGATGAAAAACCAGATGGAAGCATGCCTTGAGACAAAGCTCTAGTGTGTTAGGAATTTGCTATGAAACTCCAGGCATTTTGGAGGAAGTATAATCTGCAAACTAACATGTTATTTAAAATATTTACAATTTTATTGTATATGGACATGCTTCTTAAAGGCATTTTATTTGTCTTTTACTTTGAAGTTGCTGACTTTCCTTGAAAGTTATTCCAAATCCCTTTTTGTTCAAATGACTCGTGTTTTTCAGATTATTCCTTCGTGCTTTATGGAAACAACCTGAAATGGTTCTTGGCTTTGTTAACGAGTAATTATGCATTCCAGGAAATATCTAATTTAAACCAAGCCCAATGCAGCTACGGTAGAAGAGATGTTCACAATCTTGTACATCTTAAAAAGATGCATGTTATAGTAATGGAACAGTCTAGTTAAAAACAAGGTCCTTTCCAATCTTTGTCATTATTTGGTGAGATAGAGACTTGGCACTATTTGAACACTGTCAAGAATTATTTGTGAGTAACTTCGTTTACAACTGACACAAATATTTTTGAACACACTTTTTGAGTATAGGCCATCCAAGTAGATGAATACTTCAGAGTAAAATGTACAGAAAGTATAATTTCTTTGTAAGCAGGCTCTTTTTGAATGTAGATGAAAAGACTCTGTAAAAAATATTTTGATAACAGGACAAAAGTTCTAGGTAGCTCAAGTATCTACATAGATTTTAATGATAAACTTTGTCTTTTTTGACAAAAAAAAAAAAAAAAAGGAATTTACTTTCTCTTCCTTGTCCATTCATTTCTTGATCACATCTCTGAGACAAACAGTGGGGCCTTGTGTAGACAGGGTAAAATCTAGGCAAATTTCAGAGTTTTCCCAATGAGTGTTTTCTGGCAAGTAGCCAATTATTCACAATGTTATTGTTATCTTCTGTCACTCAGCCTGGATGAGGATAAGAGAGTTAACTGTATTCATCATATATTTCTGTTACACACAAACTATTGTAACTTGTTCATTTTAATCTATTTTTATCTGAAAATATTTTCATGTAATTTCATCCTATTTCATGTATGACATTTCTTTGTTTACACTGTTGCCTTTACTTTATATCCTTTGTATCTTCACAGTTTGAACCTTTAGACGTATCTTCAGAGCTTTCTGGTTCAAAACTATTTATGCAGGTGAAGCCTCAACAGTTTGACAGAAAGTGTGACTGACATTTGATTAGGTAGATTAAGTTAAATTACTCGTCTCGTTGCTTGTAACCATTGCTTCACTTTCTTTCTGCAAATGAGGGACAGATTTGCATACTGTATGCTAACAGATTAATTAATATGCATTAAAGACAGAGAGTTGAAAAAAAAAGATTTTTTTTTTCACTAAATATTAAAAATGTAATTATGGCAGCTTGTGATTTCAGTGGTGTAAATTATCCCCTGTTTTATTGATTATTAAGTAAAAATGAAAGGGTTATCATGTTAATAGGGGAACAATTCCAGGGTTTACATTTTCTTTTCCAGAAGACTAATTTTTCTGGCTTCTACTTTCTTGAGAAATTTTCAGTAGTTCTTTTTTTATTTTTGAAAAATAACTAACAAACGAGAAACAACTGAACAAAAACCCAACAACTGGAGTTTCATGAAAAGCCCTTGTCACATTTGCCATGACGTATCTTCAGAATTCAACATATTATTATTTTGCTTTCAATTAGGCTACTCACTACTCTTCATTGGACTAATTTGTAATTATTGGTTTGATATTCTCAACTGCATTTCTTGGATGAGTTTCATTTTCACTGTAGTTATCAAAACCTCAAAGAGATTCCTTAAGATCAACAGGAAATCAAGTATTCACTCATCTCAGCTCTTTTCAGAGACCTGTGGTTAATCGGGGGTAAGAAGGATCATTTTTGAGGGAAATTGCTAGAATGCCATATTGGATTAATCTGTTGGGTGATAAAAATTTGGTTACTAGTCATCTTCTGTGTTTTCAGATGGATTTGTATATGAGAAGTGGATGGGAAGCTGATTCCCCAAAGCTACTTATCAGAGAGCTTTATCAACCTGCAGTAGTTTGTCATTAAAATTCCTAATTTCCTGTTGCCTGGAGAAAGAAATGTGGTCATGATTCAGAATAAGCAGGCGAAATCAGAACATTGTTTCTAGTTGTTTTTTCTAGAACAGTTACTTTCCTTACACAACACTACGGTTGCTACAATTTGGCACTGATGCTTTCTGTATCTTCTCTCCACGAAAATAATACATTTATAAGCAAGGCTGAACTTGTTTAGTAATAGAACATAACATCTCCCTAGTTGTCAGCAGGCTGTAGAGATCTTTTTGGGAAAAAAAATAAAAAAAAAAAAAATAATAAAAAAAAAGTATATATATACATATACTAAATGGAATTACATTCAGATTGGTTTTCAATCTGCCTGGCAATTTTTTGCAGAACATCCTTTGCTTCAGACATTTGAGATCTTGTGTCCTCAACCAGCCTGGTGTATGGATGCTTGGAAGCTGGTGTCACCATGCTGATTCAGCCAGCTGGAGAGGGAGTGGCTGTAGTTGTACAATTCTGGAATCTAACTCCCACAGCTGTTGAGATTAGATCAGCCTGAAGGACAGGATTAGGAAAGTGGAGGCTGTGAATGTGCAACAAGCACTCTGTCAAACGGACTGGATTATTTTTACTTTTCTGACATTGCAAACCTAGAAGTGATCTGGAATGTTATACTTCCATAAAAATACATTCTTTCTACTATATGTACCATTAAGCACAGTATCTTCTAAGTCTCACAATATTTTATCACGCTAATATGCCTATTGAACATTAATTTTAAGTTGACTGCTTGGATGAAAAAAATTAAAGATGGTGTGTTTTATTATTTTACTAATGAACATATTTTCACACTAAGGATGGTTGATTTTAAACTTTGTCTGCTCTGTTAACCTGTGAGAACACATACCATGAATCCCAAACCTATAAATTCAAACTTTGGTACTCGATTTTACAATGGAAAAGTAAAAATATTTGGTTTGGAAGATAATATTATTGATAAGTTAAAAAATATTTCATATCCTGAGCCAAAACTCCATCTGGAAGCATCAGGGAAATAATGTCTGTGAATTTTAAAGATTTTGTGGCATTTTTTTGGCAAGAACAGAGGTGATAATAGAAGTGAGAGAGCCATAGCCAGATTGCTCCTGAGGGAGGGGAGGAATGGTTTGGTTTTTATTTTGTTGTTGCTTTTGTAAATCTGCTGACATCCCTGAAATTTCACGGGTTTGTTTTGAATGCGAGGGCTACAATTAAGATTAAAATCTAGTTCATTATCACAGCACAGTCATAGAGGAATTATCCGGGACAGAATAGACACATGGGATGTTTCATTCAAATGAACTTCTGTGTCATGGGAGTAGATAACAACTGTCTGGGCAGAAAACATTTGTGTAACAACTGATCCTATTTCTTGCTCCTGAAAGTGGATTGATACAAAGATAGGTAGATGTAGCTGCCAGCATGGTTCTTCCACTGACCAGAGAAAAAAGAGATACTTTGAGCATCTAGTATTATATGTTTCCCATGGTTATCAATGGATCCCAATTAAGAAATTGCGATCCAAATTAACACTGTTTTTGATCACTCCTACTGGACTGTCATTACCTTGCTCTTGTCTGTTTGCTGTCAGTCTTAGACAGGAACAGATGAGGCTGTCAAAGTTATTGGAGATTCTTAGAAAACAAGTGTTATGTCAAGTTGAAGCTAGTGTTGATACTTAGTTTTTTTCAGAGGACAAATAAGAACAGTAGCAAAAAGTAGAGTATTTCCAACCCCCAAAACAACAAAGAAATTCTTAGAAACAAAAATAACTTCAATAACAAAGCATTTCTTCCTTGGAATTCCTAATTCAGATTGGAGTGATGTCCTGCAAGATATAAACAGAGAATCTGTGTGTGAGAAAATTGCAAATGGCTGAATTACTACTCTGCAGAATACTCCATTTGTCAGTAGAAGAATGTCATCCATGTTTAGAAATATAGCCTCTCTTTTACAGTGATAATAAAATGATTTCAGTTATGAGGCCAACTTAGTATTTCATTTTATATTAATTCCTTTTTGTATAAAATTAGCACTATACTAGCAGGTCTGCAAAAGATCCTATAGTACTGAATTATTAAGATTTTATAACCATTTGATTCATATTAGCATATATTAGGAATGACCGTGACCTATCTCTTTAGCGGAGCTGTCAGAAGGAGTTCAATAAATTTTTTTAAAGGTATATAAGAATGGCCTTAGTGGAGCTATCAATCCTGTCTCTCTTCTGCTACGGATTAGGGTAAAAGTTGGAACTTAATTTCCTCCCTCCCACTGAACCTAGTTCCGATATTTCATTATGGTCAAGTATTTTTTCCTGGTGCTTTTTCACGCTCTGGAGGAAAGTTACAGTCAAACCTTGTTTTGTATCCGTAGAAGTTGATTTTGTCAGTGTTGTGGTTTTGATGTTCCACATCAGAACATCATGCTGGGGATTAAAGACTTAATGCTGTGTTGGGGAGCGGAAAAGGGGAGGAGCTCCGCACCGGACGCCAGCCGCTATCTCTCGGCTACCGCAGAAATTCAGCACGTGTGCTTCCCGCGCCTGTTTTCTAACGTAAGCTCTCCGATTTGGTTTGGAAACTGTTATCTCTCCCAGTTGTTCGATTTTGTTAGATTTAGTAAAGTTACCGTTCCTCCTCAAATCGTGCCGTTGTATTTTTGTAGATCCATCTGCTATCTCCATACCCACCTCTCCCCCCCTCCCCCCACACACAGTTTGCATGCCGCGTGAGCACTGATGGTGCAGTTGTTTTTTTCCTCCCTCTCTCCCTTTTTCTTTTTCCCTTGTGCCCGGATAACACCGTGACAGTCAGTAAATGCATACTTCCATGAATGCATTAAAAATACACTTCAGTAACGTTCTGTGACTGCAAGTTCCACTGATTAATTATATATTATACACATCAATGTGCCTGCGGTTGAGGCTTGTTTATAGTTTTACTACTTTAAATTCACTCAAAATAGCTTTGTGAAGCAAATATATTTTTGTGCTGTAGCACCAATTAAAGAAAAATGTAGTAGAAGAGACAATAAGCAATTACAAATGAATGCAGCATCAACCTCAGATCCTTGTCTGGTTCTTTCATACATTCTGCATATTGAAGATACCAAGATTGAAGGGAGTTTTCCCTTAAGGCTTGACAAAGAGGGCTAAAAGATCCCATTATTAAACATAGTACTCAAGAAAGGTTTTAAAGTATAAAGAGAGATAGGTCTAGGATAATAAATATTGGATGCAGAAAGAGATATTTCAGTCATATGGAAAATCTTTCAATTTAGATGACTTTGTACAGTTACTGTTAGTTGTATCTCATTTTAAGTGTCTTGTCCAGGGCAACTCTACGGGTCTCATGGTACTCTGGCACTGCAGCTTAGTTAATTTGGGAAGTGAATACTTCTCACTGGGCAATTTTCATTCTTTTGTAGGATTTAATCATCAGATACCACTCCTGCTATTGACTATAAAGGCTATTCCTGGTGCTGGAACTTTTTCCTCAAAGATGTGGCTATAGTTAACTGTGTAAGTTTAGACTTTACATTTTAGTGCGTTCTGATGGAAATAGTTTGACTGGGCTCCTGTTTCAGTGCTCATGAAATTCTTCCTCCATCTTGGAACCTGAAAAATGAGCCACTCTCACCTGATGCAGATAAATGAAGTTAATCTTTCTGTTGTCTGAAATATCATGTTGTGCCCTTACAAATGCAGATGGGTAAAAGTTGTTTGCTACTGCTGATGTTAAAAAGGCACAAATCGGAAAAGCATGATTTATGTTGTTGAGTGTGCCTCGTGAATGGGAGGATTTGGGAGTTTCCTGGTTGCTGGCAAAGGACCTTTCCTTATTCAAAATAGGGTAATTACTGAGATCTGGGTTATGACATCTTCCTCTCTCATAGCAGAACTAGATTTTTCTCTTTCTAGTCTTGTTATATGATTTCAAACCAAGTGCCAGCAAAGGAATATGTGTTCTCCATATCTGTATAAATATCAGATGATTCAGACACTAAATTTAGAAGTTGTGTTTTATCTTGATAACTGTTCATTGGAAACCCTAGTTGTTACTTTACATTATCATCTTTTCCAGGTGTTCTTTCCTAAAATCTAAATAATGTAAATTATTTTCCTTTAGTTCATTTTATTGTTTAAAAGACTAATTTATTTCCTGCCCTAGCTGAGATTTTCACTCCAGTTACTGTAAGAACTCATAAGGCTAATATTTTGAAATATTAAAAGAAGTTCATAGATTTTTTTTTTAAAGCTAACAGCTACTTGCAACTCATGAAAATACAATAAATGATGATCCAAGAAACTTATATTTAATCAGAAACTATTTCTTTCAAAATAGCTATTTGCTAAAAAAGTAAATAATCTTATTTCTTTATTTTCAGTGTGTATCTTCAACTTTCAAGTAGTTACTTTTTTGCCTTTCTCTGAATAGTTACTTAATAGCTTTTCTTAAGTTCCTTATATGCAGGTGACTCAGATTTTTTGAAAAACAGATGGACCTCTCTACTCTTACTACAGACTCTACTTGAATCATTTCTCACTGTTTTCCTCAAACTCCTCTATGCATAGTAAACCTTTTTGTAGCTTGATATGAATCTTACCGATTAGTTAATGGGGAGATATGTTGGAATAACTTTCAGATTTCCTTGCCTGTGCTTACAGTTTCCTAATTGCAATTACTTTTTTTTTTTTGTTTTTGGGATGATTATGTTGATTTAAGAATCTTGTCCACATCTTACTTGTCTAGGTAGATGGATGGAAGCAGAATAATTGTGCTATAATAAATTATATCATGTACAGTACTTGAACAATTTGGAACACAGAATCTGACTGTGCTTATTATGAATACTACTGTAATACAAGTAATAGTACACAGTAAGTCCTACCTGACTCCCAGATTTGCAGTCCTGGAGAAAGGGAGAAAAATTGTAAGGAGTTTGTTAACTTTATATTTGATGAGATTTTTTTTAATATGTGATAAACCATAATTTCTCAGGATTTCCTCTAAACAACCATTTTGCCTTTGTTTCCAGTCCCATCTAGTACTGAGTTTTACAGTTAGTTATGACTCATTTTCTTAGTTCTTTGTGTGTATGTGTTTTTTTTGTTGTTGTTGTTGTTTGTTTTTTTTAGTAACAGAAAAAAAATGGTCTTTGCAGTTTTGCTCATTGCTATTAATGATTGATAAGCACAAATTATTTTACAGAAATTTCCCTGGAGCTAAAAGTATTTCAGGAGCCACGTAAAAGTGTTTAAGATTCAGGAGTCTGTCTGTGTCCTTCAAAGACATTAAACGATTCAGACTGACTAACTAGTGGGTGTAGCTTAGTCATAAAATCCTACATGTAGTGATCATAACTTTAGACTATTATTTCACTGTCTATTTTCATTAGTGCTATCAACTACCTGCACAGGATTTAGAAGCAAGCTCTCTCATAGACACTTACCAAAATACATACTTTGTTCTTTTTTTTTTTTTTTTGTGATTCTGTGAAATCTGATTTCTTTCACACCCGTTTGGGCTAGACAGGTAGTTACATAGAGATGCTGTTTTAGCCATTATCTTTTTCTTTCCGCCTCCCTCCTCCCTCCCCCCCCCCACATGCGCACACATATGCGCTTCATACAGAGCACTGCCTGAGGATTTCAAAATTAATTTCTCTCAATTTCCTCCAAATACAACCAGTTAACTGTCTAAGCAATTGAATGACAAAATGTTTCAGGTTTCAGCTCTCAAGAATTTTAAGTGGGAATTTTTATGACTGCAAACTTTATAATGGCCTAAATTTGTGGTTGGTGATAATTTTCCTGTGTGTAGTCCTTAGGGTGACTTCAGTGTAAACTTATCCATAAAACTATTTCATTATCATAACCTATGTATTAATGTAGAATGACTGCAGTTATCACTGTATATTCAAGCATGTATTTGAATGTTTGTGCAGATTTATATGTGGAAATATATAGTACATATAGCTGTGTTTCAGTTCTCACATTCCCAGCTATCAGCTCCCTCTATCATTTTATGGAGTAAGTTTATATCTTGGGTAAACTTGACATGCAGCAGTGCCTTTTACTCTATAGTACGTTTTTTTTAGAGTTGTGTTTCAACTTTACGTGATACATGACCAATTTCTCACAGTATATTCTCTGATAAACCAGAAGAACAAAGTCAGCCATGAAACAAATAGTTAATTGATTTTAGATGTAAATATAAACAGGGATAATGATGCTATGTTGATTGTTTTGGTATTATGAACGTAGCTGAGAGGTTGTTAGCCCTAAGCTATTAAATGTTTTTCTCTCTGAATTAGAAAATAAACTTTAATCCTGGCTAGTGAAGAGAACACCAAAACATCTGGCATAATAAATAAGATAGTGGTTATAATAAAAGAAATAGGTCGGTGTTACAGACTTGGTAGTTGGAGTGTAGAAAAAAATAACATATTTACCAAACATAGACTCCTTCTTATAGTCCTTCTTATAGAAACAAAATAAATCATATTTTCAAATTGGAGAGAAATTCTATGGGAAATAATGCTTCAAGTCTGCATTTTCTCATAGCACTGCAGAATATATGTGATATCACCCCTGAATACCAAGAGATTGGTCAAAATATGCTATTAGAAAAACATGTCAGGAGTCATAAAGCAGGGTTATTTGCTGCTTAATCATAAAGATGGCCTGGATTATAAACATGAGAGTCTATTTCTTACTCTCCGCCTTTCTGATGGAAAGTGGTTTTGCCAAAGCTCATGAGATGCATCAAAACTAAGTGGCCTGTTAAGATCAGATTGAAGGCTGGGGATGTAAGTTGCAGATCCCTACAGCCTGGCAAGGGCTAAGACAGTCTCTATGACAGTGAGCTTGCTATTATTTTTCTGTTGAGAGAGCAGTAAATACCAAGGCTAATAAGGAAAGAAAGAAAACCTACAGATTATTAATCACTGTGGTAAAAGGGGAGTTGAGGCTCACTTTTTCTTTTTTTAGATCTTTATGGTTAATCTTTCAAAAATAAAATCTTCATTCTATATTTCATAAATTACCTCTCACTGCCTAGTGAAGTGCTTTATATTTCTGAAAATTATTCATTTATCTGAAATTTAACACGAGCTTTGATCTTGAATCTGTTTGCTTTTTATAGAAAAACTGTACTGTGTACTGACTGAACTTGTTTCAGCACTCACACTACATAGTTATTTACTTCTGTGAAAGATAGCACATCAAAACTTTGGTTCCTGTCACACCTATGTCACAGTCATCATTTATATGGCTTTGTAGTTAGGATTCAAGGCAAGTAAGAACTGGGACAAGCATGAGCTTTTTTGTTTTGCTCATCCAAATAAGTTTATTCCCTCAAAAAGCTACAGAAACATTCAAGAAGTTAAGTGTTCACTCAGAACAGAAGTTCTGTAGGCTGCGTGGGGGCAGAAACTACCAATGAATGTTTCATATCAAATTTACACTCAACAGAGTGGGGGTGACTGTTTCTTAGGTGAGAAGTTGCTGTAAATTCATGTTAGCAGTTCTCAGTTCAGCTATAAGATATTATCTAAGACTCAATGGGGAGCTGATGAGGTGACTCAGAGAATTAGTAATGGCTTATACAATCATTTCTAAATTGAGTTTGTATACACTAAACTAAATTGTTGCAAGTCGTTGCTAGCAAATAATTCTTCTGTGGTCTCTGAGTTAATTGTTAATCTATATTTATTTGGGAGGATGGATCAGTTAAAAGAACAATCATAGCTGGCTTTATTAAACATAGCTGATTATGGGAGTAGAAACTAATACCTTGAATGGGCATCTAGTCCAACCCCCCCTGCCAATGCTTTGAAATTACCTAGTATCTGTAAAAGAATATTAGTTTTCTATACCTTACTGTATTAAGACAGACAGACTAGAGTCTTATATATATGCTTAATAGCTTTGACTCTTTTTTTTTTTTTCAAAATCTAGACCTTTAGCCTTACAGTCTACAGGTATATAGAATATCATGGAGAATGTCTTGTCAGTTTTCTAATGGCAACTCCTAACCAACCTATGTGTAAATGTTCATTGTAAAAGGATAGTTTTAATATATTTAATAGATCAAATTGTGAGTTTGTTATTACTGCTATAGCTGCATTTTTTAAAATAACTGAGGATATCTTTTTTCTTTGCATCTCTACCTCACCTTTTACATCCTTTGTTAGACCAGTTACTACTTTTGGAGTATATACAAGCTGTTGGATGTTGAGTAAACCCCTGGGTTTACCCCTCAGGTTTACTGTGCTTCTGAAATGATACACTTAGTGAGACAGGTAACTGACAAGGGTAATGTATATGCTGTTAAAATATAAGGATGCGGTGCAACTATTAAATTTTCCTTTGCATTTTTATGAAGGCAGCAAAATAATTTCAACTTGTAAAAACCTCCGTCTGATCTTTAAAATTACATTGGACTAGCCATTTTTAATTCTTTAGGAATCACTTGTTTATTTTTGAGGCCTAGCCTATTTCATTTCAGAGCACTGTCACACATTATGTGATACTGCCCATTTTGCATTAGCAATGCAGGTATGATTTCATGCTCCAAGGGAAAGAATAACATTTTCCTACTTCNTCATTTCAGAGCGCTGGCACACATTATGTGATACTGCCCATTTTGCATTAGCAATGCAGGTATGATTTCATGCTCCAAGGGAAAGAATAACATTTACTTATGGCCCTATAAACTTTGTGGCGTTTTACAGTTTTTAAATTATTTTTATTTGAAAACAGCATAAAAGGGCATTTTGACTAGGGAGTGGGGAGGAAAAGCCTGTCATGTGGGAACAGAGTTAGGCTCATCAGATTAGAGGCAGCTCTTACCAAGGGCATGTTCCATTAGGCTAATTTCCTGGAGATGAGATGAAACAAGCTGTGTTCCTTGAAGTATTTGAAAGCTTAGAAGGAGATGAGGGTAGTTTTTGACCCCAGTTGCTGCTTGTCAAAAATGTGTGATTTTACTCTCTATTTATAAATATTTAAATAAAAACCATAAACAGCCGAGAGGGGGTGGGTGAAAAATGGAGGAAGTAAGCAAAAAAAAAATAAAAAATCAAATATTTTCTGGCAGGTTATGCCCATCAGGTCTCATCATGGGTAATGATTATGGTATAATAACAACTTTGCAGCACAGAATACAAATATGCCTTTTGCTGAGAGTGCACAATTTGTTTTAAAGATCCTGTGCTTGAAGAAACTTTCTGTGAGATAAATTGGTACTGCAATCTTAAGGAAGTAAAGGCTATTTTAGAAGGAACTTCTCTGCACCAACAAATCTCTAAAATTACTTTTAAGAACAGATTGTTAAAAAGTTAAATGCTCATTTCATTTGAGTTTCCTTTCTAATTTAGTAAATAAGAAGAAAAAAAATAGTGTGCAGCTGTACCACAGGGGAGATAGCACTTTTTTGAGAAATTGGATCTTTAAAAGGACTTAAACACAATGTCAAAATGAAATGAAAAACTATAGATCTAAATAAGCTGGTGGATTTGAGCATTAATTTGATAAAGTGATATAAAAACAGTGATGTATTAAACTATATAGAATATAATAAGAATTCCTAGTAAGGAAAAATATATTTGTCAGAAAGGTTTTGGTTCTCTTAAATCTGAGTTTATCAGATCTTTTAGTAAAAAATTAAATATTTCTAGAAGAAAGTTTACATCAGTATTTGAGGTTGGAGTACTGTCATGTTAATCACCCATATTTTTTGAAGTCCATGTTGTCCAGAAACTAAAGAGGATCACAGGTAGAATTAGTCTTACCAACACATAATAATGTGTACTTTTCAGGTCAAGACACAACAGTTTATTTCTCTCAGTTTTAATTCCATATATTTTATATAGGCAGTAGGCACCTTTTAATAACACGTTGCTGTCTCTGCCATCTGTCTGGGGGACATGAGACATTACAGCTTGTATACTATACAGACTTGAGGAGACATATTATCTGATGGAAAGAGTTGTGTGATAAAAACACAACAGTCAGTCAGAAATCATGCTACCTACTTTCTAATTATGGTCCTTCCACCTACCAGCTGCATATCCATAGAACAACTTATTTACCTCCAGAATTAAAACACACTCACAGAGATCTAAGCTGATACACAAGTCTGTGTGAACATATGTACATACTAGAAGCTGTTCTACCACTTATGTAATGTTTTTCTGTTAGAATGACAGTGGGCTATAGTGATGTGGTTCTCAAGGTCCAGAACTAGTTCAGCTGGAGCATCTGCATCTCTGAAGTGACAGAGAGAAGACGATAGGAACTGGAACATGAGAAATCAGATGACAGTGTTGTCATCGGAGGAGGAACTAGACACTCTAGTTTCCATCTTTTTCTCCAGTAAAATTTTCAAACATTACTGTGCTATTGCTGAAACATATAGTTATTCATGCTTTCAAGAAGTACAGGGAAGTGGATCAACTGTCTCACATAGAATGGAGGTGATCTGTGTTACTTGCATTCTCTGCTTGTTTCATTGTGTGTGAAAGTACGGTGTGCTGTGCCCTTGTATACATCTTTAACCTACATAAAGAAAAGTGATTCTGTACTTCACTGACTTCTGTAGATGTTGTCATTGATGTGATTGAGGTTTCTTTTCCTTTGCATTAAAATGAAGCAAGTGATGCTTGCCATCTGATTATTTTCTCATAAAGGTCAGTTTAAGGATAAGGAAACAAATCTAGAATTTTTGTTTAAAAACTTAGAACATTGATTTATATAGTTCTGATGATATCTATTTTTGAGTATTAACTAAATAATTTAAGATGCAGTTACAGCATTAAGCAGACAAAACAATCCTAGTAAACTGTTGTGAGAAGGAAAGCACCTTCATCCCCACATTGCATGTTTCTTTCTTGAGACATATAAAATCTAGATTAAAAAAATGGTAGAACTGATCTAGGCTGATTTGGTATTGAAAGACTAATAAAATTTCTGGGTAGAATGACATGTTTAGAGGATATATGCAACTTTTGGCTTGCATGGCAGTCTGCACTTATGCAGAATATCAACATACCAAACTTCTCAAGCAGCTCAATAAAATCATGCTTTTTTCCTCAAGTCTCAATATAATCTTCCATATGCTAAGAATGTATCTTTTCAATTAATTATAAGCCTCCTTTTCTTATGTTTGTCACCATGGTTATATAAGATTACATCATTTTTAAATGCAAATACAACTATTCCCTTTCCATATACTGAAAGCAAATACAAAGTAGTAAATGTTCAACTGTGACATCCAACAAACTAAGCCCACTCAGCTAGGATTTTATAAATGATTTAGATAGAAAAGTAACATCTGAGGATCAGGATTGCACATTTCAGATGCACATTTCAGTTGAAAGGCCTGGAATATCTTTTCTATCAGACTGGCATGCATCCCTTTGTAGATACTTGATATTTTGGCCACAGGGGTAACATCTGAACTAGTTACATCCTCCTCTATGATTAATATTGTTGCTGATCACAGAATAACAGAAGAATAAGAAAATCTATATGTGAAGGAAGAATAGAAAATCAGCTGCAGATGATAACAGTGCAAAGAACCAACTTGGCTATAGAAATTTATCAGAACAAAGTAGGCCAAACATCTTCATCTCAAGATTATAATCTCTCTTTTAGCAGATCCTACTACCAAAAATCTTTGCAAAACACTGTGCACACTGCAATTGTGTTGTGGGGGCTAAATGACAGAAGAAAAAGGATTGTACTGCTCTATATATGGTCACCATCACTAAATCACACTTTGATTGAGAAAGGGAAAAGTTAATCTTAAATTCTAGAGGTGTATTCTGGCAACTAAACATTTTTCAGAGAGACTTTCCAATCTTAAATTCTAGAGGTGTATTCTGGCAACTAAACATTTTTTAGAGAGACTTTCCAAAAGTTGTGACTCTTGTTGCATTTTGGACTGCATGTTTATACTCTTTTTATTTTGTTCTGATCTGGGTGATAACTGAAGGTGCAGAAAAAAACTGAACTGAAATTTTATGGGATCAGACAGGGCACAGTTGAGATTTGGAGGACTCGGTGTATCTAGCACCTCCAGACAAAAATGTCTGAACATAACAACCAACCATGTTATTGAGAAGAGAGAGAGAAGCAAATTATTTTTATGCTACATATTTTTAGGTTATGTACAGTTTTAGGTTACAGTATGTTTTGAGAGAGTTGGGAACACTGAAAGCTTTTATTTATTTATTTATTTATTTTAGTACCAGCTGTCTCTGTCACTTTGCTTGCATTGTATTTCCTTGGGTCTCTTGTCTTGGATCCAAACTAGGCTAGACCTTGAACGTTTCTCAAAGGGATTAAGTATTGTTCCTCAAGGTTCAGTCACTCTTTCAGATGCAGCTGAACATCATGTTAATCAACCATATAGATATGGTACATAGGCTTTTGTGACACACAAAAAAATGGTGCCCCTGCTGCATAGCCGGAGAATATTTAAAATATGCTTTAGGCTGTTTTCCCAGCCCTACATACCCTGTGTGACCTTGCACAGATCAGATTGTCACTTTTTCTGGCAAATGTCTTTGTATTCCATCTGCTCCTTAAGTCGTGGTTGCAGGCATCTGTACTAACACTTCTTAGCAGAAATAACTATTTGTTGTGAAATACTTAAAACACAAGAGAAAGGAAGAACAGCATAATATGAATAGCATATACTAATAAAAATGTTGGCTGATTATAAATAAAACCGTGGCATAACTGTTTACAGACAAAATTAGGATCTGGAAATTGTTTTATTTCCAATTGTTTGGAAATCAAATTACTTAAAACATCTTGTGTATAACCTGAGAAGTGAGCTTCTGCTGAATGTAGTGGTGGTCCATTGGAACCTTATGAGATAATGTCTTGAAGACATTATCTTATAGAACACTTAACCGTATATGAGAAATGACATGATTGTAAGTGATATCAGAGGAAAAATGTCATGAAATGTTAAGCAAATTTAAAAACTGAATTAAAATTTCTTCGAGGTAAACATGCACAATCACTTAATACTTTCAGAGCACTAATGGTGTGCTAACGCTACAATGGTAAAATTAATTTCGTGGCTGAAAGCAGAAAGTACTCTAAAACTTAAATGTAATGTCAGCTGCAGCAGATAATCAGAGTACAAGGTATTGTACAAAAAGCACTAAAAGCTAGAACCATAAAAAAATAATAATTTAAAAAAACAGTAGTCTCCTGTTTTTCACTTACAATCACTTGATTTGATTACTAAATGCTTTTTAATTTGTTTAAATTTTGAAATGCTATTTTAATTGGGATCACTACTGTACTACAGGAAGAGTAATCCTGCTTCACAAGATCATTATCAGTTTGTCTGTTATGAAGACATTTAGGAAGACTTTACAGTGTAAGGTGATTCTATGCAATTACCTTACACTTGCATTCAGTAAACAAAAGATCTCTGTAGGAGTAAGAAACTCTTTGATCCTAAATGAGAACAAATGCAACTACTGTTAACACATTTTAACTTATGCAAATTGTTTTAAGCTTTAGTGGATTTACCTTAATTTTCCTGACTGGTCCATCGTTATCAGTCAATGAACTATTAAACTGCTGAAGAGCTCTCTTTGCAGGTGTTAGATAATAGCCTTAACAAATTGCTTCTTTTGCAGAGTTAGCAAATGACCCAAAGTGTTATCACACAAATTGCAATCTTCTGCAGTCAAAATCAACTCAAGATCAATTTACGATGCCAGTTTTTCTCACTAAGCCTAATTCTCCTCCTATTCTCATAGACCTTGCATAGGAGGAAAACTCATCTCTATGCCACGCTATCCTTGAGTTGGACTTAGGGTTGAGGCCCATAGGATGAAGAATAAAGTAATTAAAGTAATTTGTTTTTCAGTCATAGTTTTTTGCACACTATTTTTTTTCCTAGCTCTTTTGGACAACCTAGCAAGCACAAGAGATCACTTTGGTTTTATCTTCTCAGATATTTATTCACTTTGAATTGTTTGTTCATTCTCTAGAAGATCACTTACTTCTCCTTCATGAACTGCTTTGTTATTTGTTGCTGAAACTAGTATTCCTATTAAGGAAAAATAATGATAATATTAATAAAACAAACCAAACCAAAACAACAAACCGAAACAAAAAACAAGCTTCTTAATACCATTGCTTCCTGATTTCCAAATTCTACTTTAGGAAAATCCCTAAAAGAAAGTAGACAATAGAAGTGCATGCAAGATTTTTCTAAACCATAGCAATAGAAAGGATTTCATGCTTTGTGAACAATCGTGTACTAATCCGAATTTTAATCCTCTATTTCTACTGTACAGTGAAACAGCTAACATACTTCAGACATGGTTAACCATGTATTATCTTCTCACTTCAGGGAAAAACTTATAGAATAATGAAGACAAAAATTGTGTAAAATTAAAATCGCTTTCTGTCTATTCTTGTCTGTGCTTCATATAGCTTCTTGCCTGTTTTCCAGTGTTTCTGGAGGATCACTAAAATAGTTTACTACAGAGACAGACAAAAATTAATCATATTCATGTTCAGGATTCAAGAACATTATCTGTGAAGTTAAGGAATTATATATAACTTTCATTTATGTAAAACAGGTTTGGGTTCCTCTCCCCCTCAAACATCTAATACATCTGGTAATTTCTATAGTCAGAATATTAGATAATAGGTTGCAAAGACCAGTGATCTGTGTTGTTATGGCAAATCTTATTTATTTTGTCAGCTGTTTCTGCTTACAATGCTCAGCATTTTACACAATATTCATTGAGGAAAAGTAATGATTTTCTGTCCTTTAGGCTATCTTTTATATTCGTAAAATCTGAAATTAAATGGATGATGTGAGTGTTAAGAAAATATCTTAGGCTGTTTTACACTGCATTTCAAGCAGTATCTCAGTGTAAAATCCAGTGGCATCAAGAATCTTTCTTGACCTCGGTTCAGGATTAAGCAGTATGTATTACTTGTTCTTCTCTGTTATGTAGGAGTATTTCAAAGTGTCATATGTTGGTACCTATGAATAATATTATTGTGTTGTATAAAGCCAATTATCAAATCTTGATCGCTCTGATGAAAGCTTCGATGGCAGCTACAAGCATGGGTCATTCACATGAGTGTCCATGGTTGATACTTGTCACAGTACGGGTGAGTGGAACTGTGCTGTGGGAGAGTGGAAAGCTTCCAAGGTGCTTTCAGCACATGTCATCTCAGATGATGTTTTGGATGAAGCACGACATGTCTGAAGGAAAATTTACTCAATTTATGCAACCTTTATTCAGAACTACTATCCTGAATCAACTGATTCAGCTAACTGCTATTGCACTACATTTTAAAATTAAACTGTGTGCAAATACATTTAACTCCCTAAGTTCAAAAGTTTCTGCCTCATTTCTGTTGACATCCAGATGCTTACACACTCTCTTTTGAGCTAGCAAGACTCAGTCTTGCTAGATAAGCATTTTAAACTAGTTACTTTCAGTATTTTATTTCCCTGTCCCTGCAACCTGGTAGTTATTGTTAATATCCAAGAAGTGATATTAATTCAATAATTATTCTTTGGCTCTCCTTAGTATGTGGGGATTCATACTAGAGTCTAGGAATCCTTCAAACACTGGCCTGTACTAACTGGAGGAGGGTTGTTCTCTTTGTTCCTCTTGAAGCACTAGTACCAGGTGGGAAGGAACACGAAATTCGTAGATTAGAGAGGGTGAGTAGGCAACAGGTTGAATGGATAGAAAAGGCCCTAAATGTATGGTCAATAAGGAGCCAGGGAAGTGTTAGTTGAATTACTTCATATCTTAGGGCACAAACATTTAAAAGTGTATTGCTTTCTGTTATTTAAATTACACATAACAACTTTGCAAGTGAATTATGTGGTTTTGGGGTACTTATCTTGCTTTAGGTAATAATTGCAATAAATATAATTGAATAATTTTATTTTTTTTTCTTAAAATAAGAAGCATTCTTACTATGTATGAGTCATGGATTTACTAGTAGGATAAGAATGCATCATAGCAAAACTGACTAAAGTGCTAGAAACCAGGCAAGTATAACAATGATAATTACATTTTTTTAAGGACTTTTAAAATATCTGCCTTTCAATCCAAGAAAAAAAGAAGGAATCATTAGGATGAATTGTAGCTGGAATACCATGTACTTCTGCAAATATTCTGAACAACTAATCCACTGATTCAGGCAGAAGGTCACAGAAGCTTTACGGATATCTGAGACTCAGAAGTTTCTGAACCTGTATAGGAGCTTTTCATAATAGAGAAGAAGTTTTGCACAGTTATACCTCTGATAAATGAGCTTATTGGAGTTCAAGAAAACAAAATTTGTATATTGATTGAAGTGAAATATTTTGGCAAAATCGCTCATTTATTTGGGGGGCAGAAAATACAGTCCGTGACCTATGAAATATTGTCTGGATTTTCCAATTTTATTGGAAGAATCTGAGAAATTAAAAATTTAATTTCAACACTTTCTATTGAAACAATTTTAGACTTAAAAATAAATCAGAAGTCCCACTGGCTTTATCCCTTTTACCCGTTATAAACAGTGAACAGTCCAAAATGAAATGTTTGGTTTTACTACTGAACAAAAGCAACATTTTTACAAATTTTATTTATTATAGATCTGCCTCCAAATGAAATACACTTATTGAAACTGTTCCAGCTGTTACCCTTAACAGCAGAAAACAGTCCTTTGAACACTAGCATTGATCAAAGCATGACCAATAGATGTACTGGGGTTGGAGCTGGAATCTATGTTGCATGCCATAGTGGTTAGTATTTCAGCTTTGCATATGATGGCAGACCTTTATTATCTGATGTTTTACAGACCTAAAGATAGAGTCAGGGCATGAGCAGTTTTCAGCTCTCTAAACTGTAGAGGCTAAAAGACTCAGATAAGCTCTTAGGTTTGTGCTGGAGCTCAGCCTTTGCTAACAGAAAAGTATCAGCACAGGTTTACAATTTCCTCCATGCCTTACATGGGAAAGATAATGTTTTCTGAAGTCAGAGCCTTGTAATATACAAGGAACTAATATTTCTATGCTGACGGTTATATAACTTTTGGTATGTACTACACACTGCTGTTTGAACAGGAGCTAAGAACCAGTCATCCATTAACCAGCAGGCATTTCCATGAGCTCTAGATTGTTTGCTGACAAGATTCTGCTGTGTTTGGGGAAATAAGTGAGGCTACTTTTCTTTCCTATTTCTTATGAGCTGCAGTGGCACAGAATAAATGTTATGTGGTTGCTCCAAAAGTAATGCCTCCTATTTATTTCCAAGAAGACTATAACAGAAACAAAGAACACAGTCACATTATTTCCTTTAAAAAAAAAAAAAAAACAAACCTCAGTTACAAAATAATGTATTTCAAATTAAATTACACAACTTTGTTTCATATGCACTTCCATGTCAGACACCATTTTGTCAAACTACTTCTCTGCTGCCATCTGATGCACAGCAATAAAATATAATAGAATATTGTTAGGAAGGTTCAAGATCTACTGCAATGCAACCAACATTCACTAATGATTTCGTGGGCCAACGTAAGATGAGAGGCATTGCTTTTGGAGCAGCTATCATAGTTATACTGTAAAAGCTGAAACATATCCATAATACAGTCTTCAGCAAGTATATTTTGCTAGAGGTTGTGAACAATTGTAATCAATAATTAACTTAGCAGTGCAGATTAAAAGCTGTTTTGTCAACATAGGTAGTTTCACTGAAGTGTGGGGAAAACTTAGGGTGGATCATAACATGCAGCTTCCAAAAAGGTTTTTGCTGGCATGTGGTAATGTTCTACTTGTCTATACTGGCAAAGTGCTTGTAGTATAGACACAGTCTGATATATCATCCTTGAAAAAAAAATGATGAGAGGATTTGTGTGCACACACAGAAGTGCAGAACTGTAAATATTTTACTGAAACTCATATTTTCTGTAAAAGTAACAAAATGAAAGAGGTTATTGGGAAAACACAGTTGCACTGACTTTTACTTAGAGATAACTCATCATGTTAAAGTAATGTTTTATTTCATTATAATATTTACCATATTTTTCATGGATGGTGAAATGCTTTCTTAACTCTGAAATTATTCTGTACTCTCTGTTTAGTAACTGATTGAAAACAATGAGAATTATGTAAGCTTTGAAGTTGTTAACACAATTTTTATACTTCATAATGACTTTAAAGAAAGAAAAGAAACTGACTTTCAAAATAAAGGGTTGGATTAGAATCACAGAATCACAGACCACGAAATTGTAGGGATTATGCATAAATTTGCTTCCAAGTCATTTTATCTCACTGTATTTGCATTGTTTTAAAATGAATGTGATAGGCAAGGAACCAAAGGGGAAGATGTAGATAACATTTCCATACCAGTTATTAAGTTTTAAAGGGGGTAAGTTGACATTATTTGTGAGCTGAGAGAGTGAGAGATGATGGAATTCATGTCGCTTTATTCTTAAAACTTATTTACACATCAAACCTGAATTTGGACCAGAGTCTAAAATCTGTTCTGAGGCTTTCTACACTAACACTATCACTCATTTTGTTTTTGTTTCTTTTCTGATTTGAGCCTTTGTAGACTGTTATACTATAAACTCATTAGGTTATTCTAGAAGATCTTAATATAGTCAAGGATATACAAAAATAATAACTGTAAGGAGAGATTATTGTCTTATTTATATGTTATGTGCCTACCAGGGAAGAACAAATTCAGGTAAATATGTTCAGGTAAAAGTAATAACTCAACATGATGTCTCAGTAAACCCAAATTATATACACCTGGGATTGTGGGTGATCTATAATAGAATGTTAGAGGGTAACAGCTAGATGTCACTTTAATAGAAACTGTCTAATATTGCAATATATTGAAGTAGATGAATTACCCTTTCAACCTTTCTGAATATTCAACTCCTTGTAAATACTATAATTATAGAGATATTTATATAGTAACATCTTCTACCTTTGTATGTCTTGAAATACATTAGTGATGAGTGATCTGTTTGAAAAAGATCAAATGTTTTTCTGAAGGCTTTATCTCAGACAATGGAGTACAAGTGCTTTGGACTGTTTTGGTTTCATATGAGATATGCTGAGATATGCTTATCTCATTGGCTTATAGGAAATACTTATTATAGGAACCAGCTTCCTTCCTATGGCATGCATTTTGAGTTTTATGAATATATTAATCAGGGATAGGCAAAATTATTTGGGGGAAGTGGAAGAAGCAGATGTTAGACTGATGCACTGTAGAGAAGTTCGCACTTTTCACATTCCATTTTTAGATACTTCATCTCATACATAGAAGTATGATAAGTTTAATTTTTTATCTATCATTTAGCTTCTGCTAAGACACGAGGTCCAATCAGTACCTTTTATGAAGCTGTGGATAAGTATTCATTTAAAAGGATAACTAAGTGAGCTGGAGTCTGATCTAAAGCCTTGTAAAGTTAATGTAACTTACTACACTGAGATCAGTGGACCTTGGTCTAGGCTTCAAGACACTGAAGGCTTGGGGAATGTCACAAATATAGTTTCAAAAACTTATAATGTTTTTGAAGCTGTAACTCACTCTCTTGGCTTCAGAGTTTTACTTTTCTCTTGTGAGTATGTGGTGATATATCCTTACCTATTCTGTTTTTAGTTATGATTACGAGGACCTTGTAAAGGGGCTGTCCCAGTATGTCCTCATAATAGTTTGGGATAGTGAGAACTGAAAATATGTTTATTAGAAAATGATACGAGCTGAATAAAGCCTCAGATGAACCACAGAAATAACTTCATCTGTAACTTCACTTAAAAAAAAAATGTATAGAGATTAACCTATCTTAAAATCAAGTGTGTTAACCAAACACTCTTAAAATCAAGTTATAAATTGCCTATATTGAACTTCAAGTCTTTAATCAGCCTCAGTTTGGACTACATATTCAAATCTGTATCTATTTCATATCAACTATATGCATTTGAAATGATGCGATTGCTACTGGCTAGTTGATTCTCTTTTTTGCTGTGTTCTTTTATGGGAACTGTTGAATCATGGCCTGAACCACTGATTAATCAGCTGAGGTGAGCACTGAGTCAGTCGCAGGAGAGCAGGTGAAGGCTATGTACCTGTGTGACCAGAAGGGGTGGAGTCTGGCTCCACCTTTCCCAGACCCCATTTAAGGGCTGACTGCCACTGGGGAAGGTTCTCTTGTTGGAGATCCCTCCTGTGTGGAGTTCTAGGCGAGCTTTGATCTTCAGTGACAGGTGAGCCCTTTCTAATTTATCAGGTATCTTTACAACCATCTGGATAATCTATCTGAAAATATACTGTCCATCTTTGTTATATTGTGTGGGTACTATTCATTTAGTGTGTTCACCCTACTTTTCTTTAGTCATGTCTCTGAGAACAGCCTGTCACAAACTTCAGCATCAGATGTTCTTAGTCCTTATCCCTGATGTAGGGCCCATGCAACCCACTGTCCACTTGATCTTCTCCTGTTTTCCAACTGTTTGCTATACTTTTGAGGGGGCAAGCTTCCAGTATCCTGTCACTAGCTCTGCTTCTATAGGCTCCCTCTAAGTACCTATAATGAATTTATAGTCTTTTGGTAGTATATCCCTGCTACTCCTCCGTAATAACTTTACCAGAAGGGAAGCAAGATGGAAAGATGCGCGAGATTTCTGAGGAAAACAGTGATACTTATTTTAACAGAACCTTATAAATATTTTTATTAGATCTGGGTTCTCTATTATGTTGTGAATCCTGAGGAGGAAGTTTCTACTGAAGTGACCTTATTAGGACTGAGAGCTAACCTTCTGTAAACCGAATATATAGCATTCTTTTTTTTCCACTGGCCTTATTTCTCTAAGAGTAACAAATACATTCAAGTTATTCTTCCATTTCAATTTCTCTACTTTTTGAGTGTTTTGTGATTCCTGGTAATCAGTTTTGAGACTTACTGTTACTCTCCTTACTAGAAAATGCCAACTTTAAGGGGCACAGCTGAAGAGCTCTTGTGCCTACATCTGAGGAAATCATTCATGAGATATGCACCAAAACATTTGCTCTCAACAGGAGAGGTGACATCATGCATGGCTATCCAAAATGTAGCTTGTCTTTAAGTTTGATGTCTCCACTGCTGAAATGCAATGCTTGCATCTGCTGTTTGGTCTCCATGAACATCCAGCGAGCATCAATGAATGCCAATAGGTGTGATTTTTTCCACATGGGGGAATTCCATGAAACACATTTGCTTCATATGCCCTTCCATTTCAGATGCCATTTTGTCAGACTGCCCCTCTTCTGCTGTCTGTCATGCGAAAACCAAATGCAATCAGATACTGGTGAGAAGGTTCAGCCTCTACTGCCATAATGCCAACATCCTCCTCTGATGTTGTAGTCCAATGTAATCAAACAGGAGGCATTACTTTTGGAACATGCCTCATATGTTAGATCACATTTCCTCTCCTCTTCTAGAAGAGATTTTTAGGACCTGTGCCTAAGGATCACATACACTGCTTGTTGTTGTTGTTTAGGTGGTGGAAATGAGGACAATTGTAGAAAATATTTCTAAAGTTTATTTATGAATACCCTTTGAAGAATGGTTTATTTGAGGGTCTGTATGAATGTTTACTATACAAAGTAGAAAGTTAGTTCTGAAAATCCTTTAGTTTGGGTTGAGTTGCAGCTCCTTTTCTGAAGGAAGTCCTATCTATTTTTTTTATTATTCACTGAGTTTATTCTGCTTATTTATCTGGAAGAAGTTATTAAAAGACAGAGAATTCATTCAGTTCAGAAAACCAATTTTATCCACTCCTTACTGAACTATGAACTTACTGAGCTAAACTGAAACTTACAGAACCGTAAATGCCTTCATTGTAAGTTGGATGTAAATATTGTCTATAAATGCTGGCTCCTGAATAATATACTTTCTTGGAAAGGTTCAAAGACATACTATAGCAATATCAATGTTGCTTGAGTTATGAACATCTGTTCAGAACTTTTCTGTAGTCAGCAGTTCTCTTTTACAAGCAAAAATCTATAGAAAGTCAAACTATAACTGTTACATCAGTTTCACACCTATGTAAGTTACAAGTTTATACATGCTTTCACAAATCAGTAAACTTTAAATGAATACTTGCCATCATTTTGTGCACAGAAGTATTACTAAAGTTCTCTCACGTAAAAAGAAAATTAAAATCCATGGCTAAGCCTGTCTCTTAACTGTACACACAAAAAGTAAAAATGGTTTTTCATTCTTTTTGGGCATACTCCCCCTCACTCTGAAAGTTATATCATGAGTTATCAGCAAACTGGTGACAAAGGATATTATAAGTAATGGTATCAGCGGAAAAATATTCTTTTCAAAACATCTCTAGAGAAAAGTCTTATGGATCCTGTGGAGTTTAAGCCTGTACAATGAACCCAGAAGGTTTTACTCACTATCTTTGATTACTCATGCAGAACTACAGTATTTTGGGGGTGGAGACCTTGTACCACTACTTTGAGAAGAGCAAGAACATATGAGAGTCATGGCATGAACTTATTGACAGTAGGAACCAAAAAGGGATTTTGTCCAATTAAGGAACACTGTCATTCTTGATGCAGTAATGTGCCTTTCTTAGAAATGGAAGGTGAACTGGGAGGTTTGAAGTATATTAAATAGCAATAAAAGGGAGCTGCATACATTCACATTTATTTGACTATTCAATCTTGTTTGGAGTTGTTCTTGGGAACCGCAATAGCAGAGCACACGTGAATGGTTTTTGCTTTCTTCTTCTTATGACAAAACGTTTTTTTATTTTATCTCTTTAAATGATTGTAGAGGTAGAGATGTTAGAAACATCCCTAATCCCAGTGAATTCCTATTTTATCTGTATGCCGCTCTGTTAATATATGGGGAAAATTCAAAGATGAAAGTATAATAAAATGTAACATTGTCTTGATTGGAAGTTGTCATGATTGGAAGTGGGGGTATGATGTTCTTTGTGAACCAAAATAAACTTGAGTAGATTAAATGAAAGTATTTTAAGACTGTTGTATGCCAGTTGATTAGTATTTGGGAAAGACAGTGCTAAGTGCCATTGAAGAGAGATGTTGAACAGAGTATGTGACAAATATCACACTTAAGTAAATGCTACCTCTTAATTTCTATCAGAACAAGATAGATGTTATGGTCATTCTAAGGTATCAAGTATGGAAGAAACCTATTTCACAACGCTCTTCATTACTTGCTTTGAAGATTCACTGAAGATTGTATGCGATTTTAGACTATTTCTTATTTCTGCATGCTTTTTTTTGTATTTTTCATAATCAAGTTATTCTATTATATCTCAGATGCAAAAATGGGACTATCATGCTATTCTTAAATTCTTTCTAGGAGCAAAATATTTCAGAGTCATTTTTTGCTTATGTCTCTGTCTTCAAAAGTTTTTTTTTGTATTCAGCCAAATATCTGTTCTATTCATTTATGAATGGAGAGGTTTTTTTGTTAACACCTTGATATTTACTTTACAAAACAAATAACCTCACGTGGTCTTTCTATCGTAATCTTAAAAGGTTAAGCAGAGAAGAACAATGATTAGTCATCTGTAAAGTAAATCCTCTAGTTTATACAGTATGTTTTGTGTACGTTTTCTTTATGAAAAGAAATTCATAGAGAAGGTCAAATTCAAGGCTACATTTCCAGGAATGGACATCAACTTTATCTTTGTAGTATTTCTTTATAATTGGATGCTCTTCAAGTATTGCAGACAGAAAATGAAGGCTGAGTTGAACACTGCTTTGTGTTACTGTGATTTCTTTCACTTTTACATTGGTTTTGATATATGTTATTGGAAATGACTATGTGGGAATAACTATTCTTTGAGGTAACATTGTCGAGGGACTTTGTGAAAATACATATCTTTTATTTATCACTGTAAATATTTGGACCGGTATTACAAAGAGAACATATTTTTGGATTTCATCCATACGTATTAATCAAATGCTATCTTGTACATACTCCTTTATTTGAAAATCAACATTAACACCCACTGTAAAGGATTTTAGTTTTTTTATAATAGAAATATTTAGAGAACTGACTAAATGGAGAATGATTCTGAGCTCTATGTTCAGGCTGCTATGTATTTTCTTCATATTAGAAGTTCACAGTGTTAAATGAATGAGTTTGTATCATATTTGACATATTAAATATTTCTTTGCATGGGTGGGAATGGTGGGAAATTGATTTCGGTTCCTTCTGTACTTTTATGTATATCCATGTTGAATGTGGAATGCGCAAGGAAAGAGTTGCTACGGGCCTATAAATCCCCATCATTCATGTGTGAGCTGTACCAATTTTTTTTTTTTGTTTTTCAATTAACAGTGTTAACTTGCATACCTCCAGGGCGGAAAAAAAATCTTATTTTGTGTTTTGTTTTTGTTTATTTTCCCCAGTAAGTGGTCCCCTCTAGCTGCTTTAGAATAGGTAAAGTCTGCCACAAGCCTGTCGAAGTCTTATGAGTACATATCCCAATATCTCCTAAGAGAATAAGTTAAAGTTTCTACGGAAGTAAAAAACATTATTTTCATAATCCTTTAATAATGTGTTTTCTGAAAGATACATCTCAAGAAGAGTTTTGTCCAGCACACCGAGGCAATAGTAACCTTCTGTTGTGTTTTAAACATGCAGCAGATCAGCACCACTGAAGCTGTCACTCACTCCCACAAAAGTAGGATGAGGGGAGAACTAGAAACAAAAATAGAATTCATGAGTTGTTATAGAAACTGTTTGCCAGGATAGTAAAGGAAAATGGAAGCAACAGTGTGATGATACAATGCAGTTCTCTATTGTAAATAATAAGAAATAAATATTTGTTTAATTAAAACAAAAATAAGACAGTTCCCATGGAATGTTCAATATGGTCATCTATGTTTTATATTTATCATATAGAACCTCAGAAAGAAAAATCCGACTTTGGAAATTTTGCTGGTCCTCAATTCATTTAATCAAAGTCAGGACATTCATGTGTTTTTTTTTCTTTCCCTCACACGCTAACACTCAGGTTCACAAAATAAGCACTACTCCCTGGATGTAATTTCTTTAAGAGTGCTGATTAACTGTAGAACCTGAATAAAAATTTATCTTGTTGGTCATAGTCCTTACTGTAACTAAGTGATAAGTTTAACTGGTATTGTAATAATGTCTTCGTTTGAAATTAGTGAATATATTCATTAATGTACAGTTTTTATTTTTTAGGTACTCATTCTTGAGTACTACCAGTTGAATTCCTGTTGCATAGAGCCATAATGCGCACTGCGTGCTCAAAGTTCTGGTAAGACTTTACTTTTAATTTTGCCACATTAAAAGGTTGATATTCCAGGATCATTAATAGCTTCCAGAATGTTATTTTGCCACCATATGCAATAATAATTAATGAAAGCTGCAAAATATAGTCACACCTACATTTACAGAAGTCTAAACTTCTATGTCACTAGAAGTCTGAATTCCTGAGGTATATAGCATACAATGCAGAAACCTGCATGATTATAAGTGAAATTAGTAACATATATGCAATTCTTACATATCTTCTAGCTTTTAGACTTTCCTACCCTTTTAGAGTTTCCTTTTGTTTTTGAAGTGATGCTCTAAGAGATATTCTTAGAGTAAAAATACAACAAAAATGTTAAGAATGTCAATACATTTGATTCTAGACATATCTTGTTCTAATGAAGGCTTCTCTTTACAAAATAATCTTTTTTAAACAGGGATTAATCTTTTAAAGTATTCAAAAAAGTAGGGACAGCAGAGGAGAGGTGGGCAAGAAAATGATTTGTAATAACAAAAAGGTATGGACTATATTTGGCAGCATATATTAGTGATTTATTGATTGAGTCAGTTAGACAAAGATTGAAATTATAACTGTCCATTTCAACCTCTATTTCAGCAAAAGAATATTTATGAAAAACATCTACCTAGTTTATTTTCTGATTATTATTTGTGGCTTGAGTAGAAGGTAAATACAAAATGTGAAGTAATGAACTAAACTCATACAGTTTTACTTTTGAGAAATGGGTCCAAAATCTTTCAGTTCCCAAATAATTTGAGAAGTCAATGAAGAGATTTGGATATGTATGTGTGTGTGTACACATGGATTCATATTTATATATAATCACTGTGCAACTTTGTTCAGTTACTGTTTCTAAATTCCTTAATATAACAAATATACATAGGCAGTGTGCTCTTACACTTGCTGCATAGTCAAATACTCTGAGCATGATATAAGTTGTTGGTGTTCTGATGGTATGCAATAAGAGATCTCTTAAATCTGTGTCTTTCTTTGTAAGTTCTTACTAGAGACGATAACATTATAAAGATATTTGGCGTCAGTGCTGATAATATCAGTAAAAATTAAGTAGTTAAATAGCATTCCTACTGAAATAATGAAATAAAAAAATTTAGAAGAAATTTTCTGTTCTGTATAGTGCTGCTGTGATAGAAAATCTTACTGGGGACTGGAAGCTTGAGAACAAGTCAAGCATAAACTAAAGCAGCTTATGGGTAGCAAGAGGAATTACTGGGACTTAGGAAGCAGTGCAGTAGTAATGGCAAATTACAACATTCTGTGACCTGAGCCAGCTTCACTGGATAATTTGAGAAGAACTTTCCTTGCTCCCCCTCGTATATACATTGTCTGTGTTCTTATGAAGTGAAATGTGGAGTGACAAGAAGGGGAATAATTATACTTTTCAGAGGTCTGTGATCTAATTCAATATTCAGAAATACTTAATGACAGATGAAAGCAGAGAGTCTTTACCTTCGCATTACTTGCATAACTAACACTCTTTAAGCTTGTTGTATCTCTTGTGCCATTCTTTTACTTAGCCCTTGGGAAAATCTTCACACCTAATTTTAAAGTGGTGAAGGAGATGCTGTTTAAGGATTAAATCCCCACTTGTCTAGGTAGACAGTTTAGGGGTTGTACCTTTGTGTAGAGACCTTGTGTAGTATGTTGATACATGTGGGGATCAGAAAGGCACACAGGATATTTGTTTTTGTTTTTTTTTCTTTCGGTATAACCAGCTGAGAAAGTTCCTTGCCAAGAGCACTTTGGTGACATGATTGGTTCCTAAATATTATAATATAAAAAGCTATGTAAATAGATTGTTCCAAAAATAATGCCTGCCATTTATTTTCCTGCAAACCACAGCAACTCAGTTTGATAATTTTCAGCTGCATGGTCACCACTAGTGGCTATCTATTTTCACCAGCAGTGACCAAGAGCTTGAATGCCACATTCATAAAAATCTGCTTGGCTGTCTGCAATGTGGCTTGTCTTTCATATTACTATTATTACTGCTGAAATGCACCACTCACCACCTCACTGTGGTCGCATCCTCTGGCCTCCACAAACATTTGAACTGTGAGGTGGGTTGAGAACTGGCTGACTGGCATAGCTCAGAAAGTTGTGATTGGTGGTGCAGAGTCCAGTTGGAGACCTGTACTTAGTGGTGTTCCTCAGGGATCGGTGCTGCATCTGGTTCTGTTCAACATCTTCATCAGGTCCCTTGATGAGGGGACAGAGTCCACCCTCAGCATGTTTGCTGACAATACAAAGCTGGGAGGAATGACTGACATGCTGGAAGGCTGTGCTGCTATTCAGCAAGACCTGGCCAGTCTGGAGAGTTGTGCAGAAAGGAACCAGATGAAGTTTAACAAGAGCAAGTGTAGAATCTTGCACCTAGGGAGTAATAGCTGCATGTGCCGTTACAGTCTGGGGGGTGATCTGCTGGAGAGGAGCTCTGAGGAGAGGGACCTGGGTATCCTGGTGGATGACAGGTTGACCATGAGCCAGCAGGGTGCACTGGTGGCCAAGAAGGCCAATGGCTTCCTGGGGTGCATTTAAAAAAAAAAGCATAGCCAGCAGGTTGAGTGAGGTGATCCTCCCCCTCTACTCTGCCCTGGTCAGGTCTCACCTGGAGTATTGTGTCCAGTTCTGGGCTCCCTAGTACAAAAAATATAGGAATCTCCTTGAAGGAGTCCAGTGGAGGGCTACAAAGATGATAAAGGATGTGGAACNTGACAGGTTGACCATGAGCCAGCAGGGTGCACTGGTGGCCAAGAAGGCCAATGGCTTCCTGGGGTGCATTTAAAAAAAAAAGCATAGCCAGCAGGTTGAGTGAGGTGATCCTCCCCCTCTACTCTGCCCTGGTGAGGTCTCACCTGGAGTATTGTGTCCAGTTCTGGGCTCCCTAGTACAAAAAATATAGGAATCTCCTTGAAGGAGTCCAGTGGAGGGCTACAAAGATGATAAAGGATGTGGAACACCTCTCTTATGAGGAGAGGCTGAGAGACCTGAGTCTGTTCAGCCTTGAGCAAAGAAGACTCAGAGGGGATCTGATCCACAAATATCTATCTGATTCAAAAATATCTATGGAGTAGGAGGCAAAGGGACGAGGCTGAACTATTCTCAGCAGTGTGTGGTGATGGACAATGGGAAATGGCCGCAAACTGACGCATAGGAAATTCTGCATAAATGTGCATGGGAACTTCTTCACAGTGCAGTGACGGTGCACTGGCACAGGCTGCACAGAGAGGTGGTGGAGTCTCCTCTGGAGATGTTCAGGACCCACCTGGATGCCTACCTGTGCTACCTGATCTAGGGGCCTGCTTTGGCAGGGCACTCTGATCTCTAGAACCCTACAATTCTGTGATTCAGCAAGCATCAATGAATGTCAATAGATGTCTTTCACTGTGGAGAAATAAGACACCATTTTGTCACTGTCCCTCTGCTGCCATCTGTCTCACAGCAACAGATATTAAATCTAATCTCTACTACATACGTAACAGTTGAGTAGGCAGTACTTGCAAGTTGAAAAATACATGCATATCTGTATTTCACAGAATGATAGAATCCTTAAAGTTGGAAGGGACCTTTAAAGGCTGTCTAGTCCAACCTCCCTTCTATCAACAGAGAAGTGCACAGCTACATGAGGCTGCCCACAGCATGATCCACCCTTGCCTTGAAAGTCTCCAGGGATGGGGCAGCCACCAGATTTCTTGGCAACCTGTTCCAGTGCTTCACCACCCTCACTATAAATTCCTTGCATCTAACCAAAATCTATCCTCTTTAAGCTTGAAATCATTTCCCCTTGTTCTGTCACCACAGATATTGAAAGATCACTTCAGAGCCTTCTCTTCTCCAGGCTGAAGTGCCCCAGCTCTTCCAACCTGACAGCTATTTTGAATGATCTATCTGGAATTGGTACAGAAATTTTGAAATTTGATAATTTCAAAAAGTAACTTATATGTACTCTCAGTTTGTACTGGAAAAAAGATGATGACAGGTCATGAATTTAATTTTATATGGGTTGGAATGTGGGATAATAACACTTCAAGTTAGAGATAGCAGAAGACAAAATAAAGGCAGAAACTGCAGAAAGAGACAAGATGAAGCTTAATGTATTACTCATGGGAAATGCATGACATCATCATTGTTAATCAGTGAAGATATTTTTGCCTGTTACTTAAACTATTAATATTTCGTGAATAAGATGGCTCTTACGTGATATGAATCCAGTTACCCTTCAGAGAGTCAACATCTGGAAAGTTGCCAGGCTAATACAGAATGCCAAGATATATCTTTCAAAACAAGTTAAATAAATGACCCCTTATTACAGTAGGCTACAGTAGCAATCACTGAAGACTCTAGTGAGAAGGGACTTTTATTATTATATTTTTAGCAAGAAGTCTTTTGGGAGCTGTTTATTTGCTTCTCCTCTGTGCCACCCAGCTGTTCCTTCCTCTTGTGGTCCTAGGGCTAATTACATAATGTCCCTAATTTATACTCATTGGTAAATCAGATCAGAGCATTACCTGGAGGGCAAGCTCTAATTAGAGGAATTTCAGAACAAATTGTCTAAAGAACTTGTTTAGTGTGATTAAATGTAAGTGATGGGCCTCCTTCTCTCTCTATTTCCCTCTTTAAAAACATGAATATTTACATTATACAAAGAACTTGGCAGATTAAGAAAAGAATCCCAGCAATGACGGTGCTAATTATAGGGATATAAAACAAATGCCAGTGCTACCAGAGAGAGCAAATTGAATTCCCTGTCTGTGGATAAGTGCAGATGGATTCTGTATTCTCTCACTATGCTTTTAATATCATAAGGTGTATTACATCATTGGTGAATGAAAAAGAAAGAGAGATACACTGTATTTCCAAGGAACAGAGGAGGAAAAAAAAGTACTCAGTTTTTTAGATAAAAGTCCTAAATATTATAAAATGTCTGGTTTTGTCTTTATAATTGTTAAACTACAGCTCAAATTTGTTGAGATGTTATCATACCTCTTGCTGAAGAGCAGAAATGAGTGAGTAGAAGTGCCTCTCTGTACTTTGACTGGGGAAGGATGGAAAGCTCCTCTGTTAATATCATTACCAAGAATTAAATAACCTGAAAGTGGGATGACTCCTATCTCATGCTGTTTGTAATAGCTGTCTGGAGTTCATAAGAAAAACAGTCGAAGACAAGAAAGGAGTTGAAGTTTAGTACAAGTAGAGCTGAGACGCTTCTGTCTTAGTAGTGGTGCCCCTTCTAATTGAAGACTTTAGAATCAGATTTGTCCACCAAGACTAACAAGCAGAAAAAAAGTTAATGGAAATTTAGGAAACAAATGATGATAATGTAATACTTTAACTCACTCTGTTCTTATGAAAACATAATCTTTTTCACAAGAGGATAAAGAGAGTGATATATTACCATGCTTCATCAACAGTTCTCCGTATCTCTGTGAATTCCTACCTTATTGTATGAATTTGAGATTGTCTAACATTCTTTAATTAAATTAATTGTCCTGATTGTACCTTGAATGCACTGACTTTACTACCCTACAGTAGCTAATGTAATGTAATGTAAAGTCAGCCTTCATTCTCAAACAACACTCAATTATGTGGTAGGATACCATGTAAACTTTTGTGCCAGGAGATAATCTGAACTCATTTTTTCATCATCTTCTTGTTTAAAAAAAAAAAAAAAGACTGGTATTGCAAAGATTATTTTAATATGTACTCATTTCTCAGACACATGACAGAAATTTAGTAATTTCAGATGAAATAATAGTTTCTATTCCCTGCCTTTTAATAAGATGCAAAAAGAAAGAAATGTGAGCAGCATATGAAGTTTGCTAAACGCTTCGATTTGCTTTCAAACCATTCTTTACTGTATTTAAGAACTAGTAGCTTCCTAGTCTCCCTAGCTAAACAGCTCTGTTGAGAAAATAGTAACCAGCTGAAACTGGTATACATCTTCCTAAGGGAAGATCCCCCATAAGAGAACAGTGAATACTGATGGAGATATGTGAGTGCTGAGATTTCTGTAATAAGAGCAGTAGTTCATAACTCAGGCAAGGTAAAATAAAGGAAGACAAAATCCTTGTGTGTTACAGCTTAGGCTATGATGCTAATCACCCCGAAGGATTAAAAAAATTCTTAAGAAAAAAAAAGAAAAACACTCTCAAGGAAAACACTTCTTTTTTTTCTGTTTTTTAAAAAAAGGTAATTATTGGGTTATAAATAAATATATATATGTATAAAATCACAAATTCATTTCTCTAGATCTTTGGCTACAGAATTGGTAGTAATATCCCATCTAATATTATCTTGTTAAGTTAATTCACAAGAACTCCTGTGTATGTACACAGCAGTAGGGAATGTCCCTCAAACGTCTTGAAAAACCTTCATCTTGAACTTTGAAAGAAATGACATATATTGGTGTACATTTTGCTCTTTAACAAGAAGGTTGTTGAATCCCTCTGTATAGAAGCTGTGTTTAGCTGATTTATTTTCATATGCTTTGTTTCTCCCAGTTTCAGGGCTTGTATCCTATCTCCTTTATACAAGAACATGTTTTAGCTGTGTAGTGTACGGCTGGTAACAAATATTTATAATTTGTTTCTTTAAACCTTCCTTAGTGGGTGTTCCTGCAGGGCTGACCAGGTCTGCTGTTTCTAAGCATGGTTTGTGCTATGGTCTGAGAGGTCATGTTTACCTTAAAACAATAGCTATAAGGTGAACTTGAGGAAGTGGAAAAGAAGTGGAAGAAATATTTCCTTATGTTCTTTGAATTGCTTTTGGAGTTCAGTGAATCCCAGCTTGATATCAGATTCTTGTGTTGATACTATTAAGCCTTTTCTGTCATACCTGAAATATCTGGTTAGGAAAATGATTTGCACTTTGAGATGCTATAAAATAATTTTAAGTGTTCAAAAACTCATTCAAAATTCCTGAGTTAAGTGGATAGTTAAGTTAAAGTGAAGAAAGAAGGTACACTGCAGAGACAAAGGCAGTCACAGGCCATGGGAGCAGTTAGATCTCCTTATTTTCATCTTTCAGAATTGATGGTTGTGCTTCCAGCAGCTGAATGCCACAGGGAGGTGGGATGATGCTGGAACTTGTCTCTGGAGGTAATACTACCCAGGTGAACCTAGAGGCACAACCTGCTCTTTTCAGGAAGAACCTTGGCTCCTGGAGAAAATAGTCGTTTTTTTTACAGTGGAGATGCACTTGCAAGTGTTAGGTGTATGTCGACAGAACACTGCTAGGTATCTCTTTTGCAGATTGGTTCGAGATTGCCTTCAGAGTTAGGCTTGCAAAGCACACAGAGAGGTCCTGTGTGTTTTGTTTGGGGATGTACATTCTATACACACGCTCACTGTTAAACCACTCATGCACTGCCATTGGGAGGAAGGTTTGTGGCTCATTCAGATTCAAAGATCGTGTGGACAACTAACAGAGAAGAAACAAATGCTCAATGAAGAGTGTCTGCTGGTTTTTTTTATACTAAATTTAACAGGCTGCCAAGTACATCTAATACAAGTGTCCTATCCCTACTTTCTATAAGTAATCACACAGCTATCTGTACTACCACAAATGTTCATGTTAGCTTCGGGATAACAAAAAAAGAGCCAAAGATCCTACCATATTGTCAGCTTTAAATTTACAGGTAATGAAATATTTATCTGGAGTGACTGGGAAAGTCTGCATGCCCTAAAAGACTATAAAGATATGTATTTCATAATACCAGTGTGTTCTTGACTGCATCATCCAATCTGCCTGGATTTTCCCCCCATAATGATGACAATAAAACCTTTCTTGTCATCATTTTTCACTTATCTGTTGAAGTTTCTCATAAAAATTATCTGCTTATTGATAACTCATGCAGCATCTAATGCACTGAGATTCAATTCCTGGCTCAGGTTCCAGGCAGTGATGTATTATAAATAGTAATAATATAGATATACTTTTGAGCATTGTTATATATGTGTATATATATGAATATACATATAAAGACTATGTTAAGTAAAGCCAATAGGATTATACTGAAATGAGATTTAAGGCTGTGACACCATGTTTTTACAGGTGTTTTAAAGGATATTTTAAAGGAATGTTTTTTTTTTTTAAAAAGCAGTTATGCTGCACACTCTTATTTCTGCTGCACACTCTCATTTCCTTTGTGACAATTAGCTATTATTAGGTATTTTTGTCTTCAAAGAGTGTCTTTCTAAAACAGATATATTAAGAATATGTCATTGAATGAAGTAATGTTATGCTTACGTTTCTAAAATACATGTAAGATTCCTAATTCTTATAGTAATTATTTGTGATGTTCATAGCTGGACTAAATGCCAACAACTGCCAAATAAGTGACAACTTAAACATAGAGTTCTCACACAATGTGCGAAACCACGTCAAACTTCCTTCTGGACTATTTCATTCATGAACCAATTCAGTGTACGCTACCAATAAAGAAAGCTTAGCTTCACACACGAGCTCCTGAGCAAGAGAGTGTGGTAGGGAAAAGATTTTAACTTCATACTCTGATTCATAGTATTTCTATTAACTGCTGCATTAGAACAAGTTAAGTTTATAGTGCTTGATTGAAAATTTATTTTATTTGCTCAAGCTTGAAGTTAAAACTGTACTATTCCTTGACTCTGTGCCTATAAAATAGACAGTGTTCATAGCCCATAAAATAAAATAGATTAACTTTTTACTTACAACTTATCAATATTTTGCCATCTAGAAAGTGCAAGGAAACTAGAATTACATGGTTTAATTTCTTCCATTTTAACAGACTGGAAAAAGATTCCATAGAAATATAATTTTCAGTGAATGTTATACTGTTTTGAAACAAAATTTACAATTGTGAATTCCACTGTGTATATATCATAAAATTTTATCCAGCTTTTCACTTTCTCATATACTTTAGCTGAATGTTCTAATGAATTTCTATATCTGAATAAGCTGACACTTCTCATTATGGTTCAAAGCTCTAACTTGTTGCATATGATATATTCTCCCATTCCTTTCACTGTCTCTATCATTCCTCTAATTAAGTGCTTTTTAAGGGGTATTAGAGAGAAGGTGGCTTACAGATTGTCAAGCCTGGCAAACTGGAGGCCAGATGGTTACAGTTCACAAACTAAGTATTCTGGGAATATTCTGATAAACAATCTGTAGGCAGCACCAGTTTTCCAAACAGCAATTCAGCATATATTTCTATTTGTTGGAAGAAAATATATAGCTGTCTCTTTACATTCAAGAGTTAAACAATAAACAAGGCTAGTGACATTTCTGTTTTAGTATGCAAAACTACATTTATTCTAAAATGACAAGTATACACAAAAAGAAGTGTGGATGTGTTTATTGACTCTATAGAGCAGATGCAATATTTTTCTCTTGCATATAATAATGCATTTTTATAAGCTAGGTTCAAACAAGGTGGTGGGGTTATTGTTTGTTTGTATGTATTTGATTTTCCAAACTGCTTTCAGATAGGAGGTATAAAGAAAGCCTTGATCAAACTTCTATCCTAACAATACAGAACCACAGAATAATTTAGGTTGGTAACCGTCTCTCTAGTCCCAAACCACCTGTTAGGGAGGATAGAGCTAACCTGAAAGTCAGATCAAGCTTTTCTGGATCTTACTGAGTTTTTAATATATTCAAACTTGAAGATTCTACATTTCCAGGCAACCTTTTCCACTGCATATTCATGTTTATTGTGATCTTTTTCCTTGTACTTGTTCAGAATTTCCCATGTTGCCTCACATGACTTATAGCCAGAAAAGTCTGTCTCCAACTTTCCTAAAATCATTTTTCTGTGTAGTTGAAGACTGCAATTAGACACCTTTATCAAGGAAAAACCCTCCTCATAGATCATTTACTACATCCCTACTGAGCCTACTTTGATTAGTCAGTATATATATTAGGGAATGCGTGAATAAACAAGTAAACACGGCCCCTAAAAGTACCTGAGAGGAGGGTATTCACTTTTTTTAATCTTCCAGTCATGCATCTTATGACCTGAGACTGCTTGTATTTTTCTCTCTCTGGCACTGGATCCACCTGCAGTCAGAGATGACTTGACCAGATGCCTCTCAGCAACACCTTTCTTTGCTTCACCTTTTGCCCAGTGCCTCTGTGGGTTCTCCAGGTGATCTGTAAGTAAGAATCTGCAATCCTCCAGCCTATACTGTTCTTAAGCATTCAATCCTCATGTTTTAATCCTAGGTTCTCTGAACTCCCTTAACCTAACCTCTCTGATACTTTCCATGTGCTTTTGGAGGTACAAGTAGATTTATGAAATAGATCCTTACTTTTGAGTTTCCTATCCTTAATTTTCCTTAATTATTTATCCTTAATTATTGTTAATTTTGAGCCCATTTAGAGTGAATAGCAATAATAAAATAGGAAGAAAAAAATACATATTCATATGTAAAAATTCTGCATTATAAATATATCTGTGTGAATTCTGTCTCTCTTTGAAGGACTGTAAGAACTCCCACTGACTTCAATGGACTAGTACTTATCCCTCTTATTTTATGAGAAATCTCTGATGTGGACTCAAAGTCTGAACTAGCTTGTAGACTTTGAGGTATGGAGTATTTCTTGCAAAGGATTTTTGGTATTAAAAGCAGTCAAAGCTTCTATTTTTCTCAGGAAATGTTCTTTTAATAACTGGATAGTAAAGATCTAACATGGAAGTCCCATTATACTAAATAAAAATGACAAATTTATTAGATTGGTTGCTGAACGTGCATTTAATAGTTGATTATTACAGACATTTTCATTTCACTATTATTAAATATGGTTATCAAAACACTTCTACTAATTGCTCTGGAATATAATTAATTAACTTAAGTCCAGCTGTCCTCTGATCAATTTACTGTGTTTCATGAGTCAAGAAAAGTTCATGAAACAGGAAACACAAGACTGTAAAAGTATTTGAGAGAGACAGGAAGAAGAGATTTTACAAAGCACATTGGATTGAGACTCAAATTTGGAAAACAATATATAATCTATGTGCATGGAGATGACTATTTGGACCCTTGTAATACCCTTCTCTAGCAGAACACTAGGGACTTATGTGGATACAACTTTAAAGCTGAAAAACAAAGCAGTATGAATTATACTTTATCTCTTGACTTTCTTACTATCAAAAATCTATGGAAACGTGGCTCAATAAGGTTCAGATAAAGATTAGATTTCACACTAGTAAGAATGAAAAAGATAGCAGGAATAACATCAGAAGTTATTCTTACTCAGAATGTGGCTACAGAATTTATTTATTATTTGCTATGGCAGTAAGTCAAACACATCCGTGATAAGAAGAAAAGGAACCACAACTGTTGCGATGGATTGCATAAATCATTAGTCATGGTGGTATTTTATTTTTCTGTTAAAGATCATCATTTCTTCTTGAACAAAAGATGACACACCAATCTTGCCTGGTAACAGCAAATTTCTTGAGGCTTTCTTTGCCATTACCCTAAACAGACTGTGACCACTGCAAGCTCGCTCCTTTAGAAGAAAGGTAACAAGTCAGACTGTGGGTTTATGTCATAGCATATATGTATCACCTGTTTATTCTTCATTCACTTAACTGAGTTGCAGAAATTCCAGTCACTTTAAATGCTCAAATTTTCTTTCTGTAGAAAACAGTGCAGGAAACTGTATTAGGACTGACCTCATCCCAGGATTGGGCTAGGACATGATCTAGGAAAGCACCTAAACTTGAGCTTGGAAAAGCACACCTGGGTCCTCTAGATAAACACAGCATTACCCTGAGCTGTGTATAGCAGCCAAAGCAGCTCTGTTCTGTAAAGTATTCTGAGATTAAAGTTACTGATCTTTGGTCTTAGCATTTTCAGCCAAAGCTACTCAAAGCCTCAAAATGCTTTTGTCTCTTTTATCTATCTATCTGTGTGTATGTAATTGTGTGTGTATACATGATTACATGTATATTATTTAAAAATATATTTGGGTGTACTATAACTGGTTCTTGTAGAACTTTGTGTCTATGTATGACAGGATTAATAAACTTTAAGGAATTTAACTATTACCATTTCTACTCCAATATCTGCACCTGATTTCAACTTATTGTTTATGTTTGTGTCCTAGACTGTTGCAGGATTTTGCATCCATAGGAAGGAAAAAGTAAAAAAAAGAAAAGCCACATAGATGCTAGTGACAGGAAAATATTTTGTCTTACATCAGTATAATACTGAAAGCAAAAAGTTGCATTATTGAAATTAATGTTATTAGATAAAATAGTCTGCATTTCATAGAAATAAGACCAACCAAATAACCGAGTATTCATCACTTTCTTCCTCTTCTATTGACTCACTGCAGCCTTTGAACAAGCAAACATTTAAATGACAGTCACTTCATAAACAGATGATATAGTCTATGAGATTATGGTATACCGTTTCCTGGAATCCTGTTTCAAGAAGCAAATTCCACTGAATCTGTATCTATGGTATTTGGGAACTTCCCTTGTAAGCATGTGTGTGTATTCACTTTTACTTCAGTAGCTTTAGAACATTTTAATGTATGATTTTCATTGCAGGTACTTTTGTCCTTTAGAACGTGAGATGGTCCTTATGTGATGTTAATTAACGTAACTTAATGCTTTAATGAATTAGGAAGACTTTGGGATTTCATTCTTCAAGATCTCTGTTCAGAGTGAGCAATCCAAAGAAGGATATGCTTGTAGAGATTTCATTTTTATTTATATTGTAGTATTTTAAGTTTTCTGGCAATTTCAGGAGGGTGCTCTTATGCTTGTTTTTACCAATTCACTCTCACTTGAGTTTCTAAAGTTCCAACAACAAGAATAAGGAAAACAGTGTAAAATTTATACTACTTTCTTATTTCTAGTGGTTTGCTTAAGAGTAACTTTAATCAGGTAAATCTGTAAAGAACTAGTTAATTTTTGAGCAGAAGTTGTTGAACAGTTTTAACATAATCAAAATAGAAAATGCAGTTCCTTCTTTAAAATTACTTTGAAGGGATTTGATTTAGTAGTTTAGTGGGTAGGGATGGTGATAGGAGGATGGTTGGACTAGATGATCTTGTAGGTCCTTTCCAACCTAATGCATCTATGAATCTATGAGTTTCACACTTAACTGAGTTTGAAAGATCCAAGAGAAAAATTCTGATCAGTCTGCCAGTTTTCATGTGAATCCATTCCTGGCATATAAAACTTGGATGAGATTTTTGTTCTTGTGGAGCATAGTGAGAAAATAAGTGCAATCTTCATATTTCTAAGGAATCTGCCTTGTGCTTTTTCAAGGATTGATTTTTTTTTTTAGTGACTTCATATCACTACCTATTATATTAATCAACTCATTTATTTTGTGCTTAAATTTACCTAAATATAAGAAAGTTGTATTGTATTATCAGTGAGAATCTCCATTCTTTACTGGATGCTGTTGGGAATGTGACCACTGAGAATAAGGAAAAGGTTGCGGTTCTCAATGTCTTATTTATATCTGTCTTTAAAAATCAGACCAATTATCTTCAGGGTACCTTACTCTCTGACCTGAGTATTCAGCAAGTTTGCTGATGACACACAGCTGGGAGGAATGACTGACACCAAAAGGCTGTGCTGTCATTCAGCAAGACCTGGGCAGGCTGGAGTGTTGGGCAGAACATGAACCAGCAGGGTGCCCAGGTGGTCACGAAGGCCAATGGCATCCTGGCTTGTATCAGAAATAGTGTTGCTAGCAGGAGCAGGGAAATAATTGATCCTCTGTACTCATCACTGGCGAGGCTGCACCTCGAGTACTGTGTTCAGGTTTGGGCCCCTCACTGAAAGAAGGATATTGAGACCCTGGAGCAGGTCCAGAGAAAGGCAACGATGTTGGTGAGGGCACAGGCCTCATGGGGAACATCTGAGGGAGCAGGGATTATTCAATCTGGAGAAGAGGAGGCTCAGGGGAGACCTTATTGCTCTCTACATCTTCCTGAAGGGAGGTTGTAGTGAGTTGGGACATGGCCTCTTCTCTCATGTAACTGGTGATAGGGCTAGAGGGAATGGCTCCAACTTGCACCAAGGGAGAGTCAGACTAGATGTTAGAAAATACTACTCTTCTGAGAGAGTGACCAGGTGCTGGAAGGGGCTGCCCGGGGAGATGGTGGAGTCACCAACCCTGGAGGTGTTCAAGGATCATTTAGATGTTCTGGTGAGGGACATGGTTTAGAGAAAACTATTGGTGATAGGTGGATGGTGGGACTGGATGATCTTGTACGTCTTTTCCAACCTTGGTGATTCTATAATTCTATGATAAATGTTATGAGTTTAAGCAATTAAGTAATTACATTGTTTTCAAAGACATAGCAGTAAATAGGCATTACAAGTCCACAAGTATAACAGTGTGATAATGAAAAACAAGTGCAACATTGTATCTTCAGATGTATTTTTTATTTTTAAATAAATTCACGTGACTCTAGCTTATACCCCCTCTATTTCCTCATTACCTGAAATACATCTTGTGAATAAGTTTAGCTGCCTAGACTGTTTGAGAAACCTGCTTTTAACCTTTATACAAAATGAACATTCACTACTGGTAGCATTAACATAGACACCCAATCAGATACTTGTAGCAATTTTGTGCAAATTAATTGACCAATCCCATCTAACAGTTTGAGTAACAAATATGACATGGGACAGAGTTTGATGTGTTTGAATAGACCTTTTGTTTGCTATGCTTTTGCTCCCACAGAAAGCTGCTATTCAGTATAAGCAAGTATTCTGAAAGCTAATGCACATTTCTACAGACAAGAGGTTTTCATGACCAACCCATAAAAATCAGAGAATAATAATTGAACGGATAATTTAAAATATGTTTCTAATAAAAATATTAGTAATGGTCAGAAATCTCAAATGAGCAGCAAAAATTAAATCATTGCAGAATGATTCACTGTGGATTATTCACACAGCTGTAGAAATGATTCAGTCTGACAGATTGATGGGTAGAATATGCCCATAAAAACAGGATATTCCACACTCTTTGTTATCCTTTCTGTGCTACACATTCCATTACTTTTTCTGGGATTAGACAAGTACGTGCAAAGTAATTAATGACAGTCTGCAGAAAAATCTGATTTTCCTGCAAGTGCCAAATTAAAAGATACAGCTCAACAGGAGTGATTGGTTGGATGAAGATAGAAATGGAATATTGCATTCTCCGTTAACAGGGGGAGTACTCAACTGAATGTCTTTGGCTTCAGTTTTATGAGAGTTGTGCATAAAAGTCAGAGTCAATGCATTTTTATAATCAAGGAAAACATTTCCAACTAATATGTTATTGCTAGAAGTGTGTCTTTTTTAATTGCTATACTGAGCAAACTTTCGAAGATTAAATTAGTATGATGAAATATGCTGTGGGTCATAATATTTTTCTGAAGTAACCTGATTTGTAACTGACCACTCCCTGCTCCCTTCATGTATGAGTTATAATATTTCTGCAGTTTTAGATACTTTTATCGAATTTACACAAGTAGTAATTTAAGTCAATTTTAACATGATGAATTTATGAATAGGTCTTATAAATATTTGTCATGAAGTACTTTATCTAAAGGCAGAGTTTTTGCTGTCAGTTTAACACCTTAATAACTGTAAACATTAGTAAATGGAACATAATCTTAAAAAAAAAATACACCAAAAACCCACACACAAAAACAAACAAACAAAAGCCCCGAAACAGTAAATGTGTGTATTGTTCTTACATGAGTATGTAGCTGCTCCTTTTAAAACAGTACAGCTGGTACCCTTTGATCAAGTAATACCTATGAATTGGATTATTGTATGGGAAATTGTACTATACAATTGTATATTACTTGCATTTGGATAGAAAAAGCTAGATTTATAGACATGTGCTCTGTGTTTCACAGTGATGGAGTTTTTAAGCGAAGAGGAGGCATAGAATATCTTTTGGATTTTTGATAACATTTGACACTAGACATGAAATCAGAAATTATTTTGACTTTATTTTGGCGTGCTACAGCTTCTATAACCTTTGGAGCTGGATTATTAATTTAGGTAATTTCACTTACACAGGCCTTGTACATGGTGTACTTCTAGGAACATGAGTGAAGAAATTCTATCTTTAAGATTTCATAGTCTCCTATAGTGATTCTATGAAATCCTAAGGTGTGGAAATACAGTTTTGGTAATCATAGTCATAAGCCCTCAAACTCCACTTTTCTCTAGGAAATGGAGGCAGCAGGCATCTCTTCTCTTACAAACGGAGTTCCAGTAGTGCTTCAAAAATATTGCATAGGAGTCTTGAGATGCACAGATATCTTTATTTATAAAGTTAGCATCTCTGTATAGACTCATCCAGTAAGTACATACAGGCATGGAGAATTTGTTCAAAAATCACTGTCCACAGAGCAGAGGAAAGATACAACCAGGATATTTTTTATAGGAATTTTATGGTTGGAGAACTCGTGTGAAAAACTAAACTGGGGTTCCCTTCTTACTCTCGGCAAGCTCAGAGTCATCTTCCAGTTAAATTACAACATTTTCTTCAGGAATGGTTTTCAAAAGAACTTTCTGGATGCACCTTCTACATGTCTTGTCCATGTTAATCTGCTATATGGTAAGGGATACAAAAATCAGAAGAAAATTCAGGACAGAAAAGAAATATATTAAAAAAGAAGTAATCTTGAGTCTCTATCAGAGTAGAAGTGGATTGCTTTTGCTTTTTTTCAGTACAGGTAAAATCCATAAACATTCTCTGATCACTTTCAGGAATTTCATTTGACATTGCTGTAAAAATTCAATGGCAAATTAGATAAAAATATTTATGTCTTCTGGACAATTAGAAGTTTGACTCAAGAATGAGATGAATTCAATTTACTTGGAGAGCTACACACACTGAATAATGTAACTTGTGGTGTGGGTGGGTGTGCATGTACAGACAAAACATCCCAGCACCACTGCTGGTTCACAGTGAGAATTCATACCCAAACATGTCTCTTCCACACAATCATGTTAGCACATTCTTCCTAACCTGAACATGTTGTGCACAAAGGAATTTCATGCATCACACTGTTTATCCTTGACCTTTCCTGTTGGGTTCAGGGACGTATGTGTCCTCTACTTTCCCTTGGAAAATTCTAATTAAAAGAGAAGAGAGAGATTTAAATGTGTGAAATTTTAATAGAGTTTCCCAGTGTAGCAATTGTACATTATGTCATCCTGGATAAAATTTGACTGAATTAGCTTTCACAGAATGCCCACCAGACCTGCTTCTACAGGCTGTTCTGCCATCTGCACTATTAAAACATCCTCATTAAGTGTGCCCAGGGTCTAATCTCTCACAACTGATCACAAATTGTCCATAATGCGCAACCTGAAATAGAATTGCTGGAATTAATTTTTAAAAATTAAACTTGCAAATTCATTACACAAGGAAGAAAAGGATATATCTTGTTAAAGTAATTTTAGGCTGGAAAGAATGAAGATTAGCCTGGTTACAGACAATGATAACAAAGATCAGATACTAATAAAGTATTATAATTTTCCTTAGGGGCATTCAGGAAATTTTTAATGTGTTTATACAACAAGTATTACATAAGCTCTTTCATTTCTCTGCTGGTCTGGTTGGAAAATCCCACTATGTACAAGTATTGACTCCTCATTGGATTTAAATAGTACAGACTCTCATAGGCTAAAGAAAAGAAACTAACAAACCTGCTTTGTAAACTGAACATCCATCTTTCTAGATAACAGGTAGTGGGAAAGATTTACTGTTTTCCTACATGCTCCTAAACAATGATTTTGTTATAAAATAAGCCTTCCTACTTTCTCTCTGAAAAAAGGAGAAGGAAAAAAAAAAAAGGAGTAAGAGGAGTAAGAGTCTAGAATGTGCTATCTGAAAACTGGAGCTTTAGGTTCAAGTCTTGCTCTGTGACTCATCTTCTTGTTCAGGCAAGTCATGTATGTCCTGTCTGGCACTTCTGTTTCCTCCTCATTCATCTATATTTATCTAATGGAAGGTATAGTTGCTGTATTAAGACAGAGGATGACAGTCATAATGAGATAATTCAGTGTCAGCATTTTATCACTTAGAAGTCAGGAATTTCCTAGGATGTGTGTCTGTCAATCTACAATCAATGATATTTCAGGATTTACTCTACAATGAAAGAAAGACTACTGTGGGAATTCTGCTCAGAATCCAGACTCCTAGAACAAGAAGATTAAAAAAGCTTTCTTAGTCTGGTTCCACTTCTATTTAAAAGTAAATGGGAGAAGTATGGAGAAGACAAAGAACCAAAGTCAAGAATAGTTCAGGCATTTTTAAATGTCAAATCTGTGTAAAACTGTGAAGGGTGTTGTAAGTCTTGGCTTGAACTGGTACTATCATAATTCCCAGTCTCATTTTTGGCAAGCCTAAAAACTTAAAGACTATGAATATCCTTTAGTTTGAACTCCTAGTTCTGTCAAACTTGAGGTTTCCCCTGCAATGCAATTTACATGGTGAGGGTGCACAAAGACACAGCAGCTGGTAAATCTAGCTTCTCATTATCCTTCTGCAAAAGAAAATGGGTATATCTTGTCATGGTTTGACAGCAGGTTCTTACACTTGAATAGAATTCAGAAAGTCAATGGAATGTTTACAAATTATACTTTTGGATGCAGAACATGTTTCATCTGAAAACTAATGACTCCTTTTCTAGCATACTGAAGGAAATAACGTTTTTTGATGACAACCTAGTGTCCATCTTTAGGAGTAATTAGCTATATGCATACATGCTATATGCTTTTGCATTTTTTCTACCCTCTCTGTCCTACTCTGTCTCATAAATGTTTCCAAACTTGGACATCTGAACAATTATCTCCTTAAATAATATAGGTAAAGACCACATTTAAATGTATAAGATAAAAAGTCCATTATTAAAACGGTTTTTGAAGAGGTAAAGAGGAAGATCCTTCACAACATGGAAAGTCACCCTTGCACTCCTCTGATGAATCCATCTGGATTTTCAGGCAATTGCTATTCCTTGGATGTCTTTGAACTGGCAAATTTGACTGCCACATCAGACTCTAGCTCTTGGTTCCCTTGGAAAAAAAAGGATCAAGTCCTGAATACCTTTTCTTTTATGACCTAATAGCAACAATGAAGTATGCTCGGGAAATAGATGAGTGTGTGCTCATCTTAACATTAAGGTACCATCACCATTCTAGTATAAGTGAGTAGTGCATTGATTAGCATGTACCTTCTTATCTTGTGCATGCAAAGTCATTGTGGTGGCAAGTTTCTTCACATTTTGCACACTATATCTGTCAAGAAAAGATATGGGCTAGACAGCTCAAAAGACAAAATAAGCTTTCAACAATAAGAGAATGACTCAAAAGGGAAATTGCACAGGCAAAATTCAGTGTATATCTTTTCAGAGGGATGCTGACATATAACTACTTATTCAGAAGGACTAGGTGTGGCAACTCTTAACTCTCCCTCTGGTCTTCCACTCAGTCTTAACAGCAGTAAAGAATAATGTTAATAAGGCATTTAAAAGGACTAAATCAATAGCTGCACCATGCAGCTGCCTTCTCTTCAATGAGGTCTGAAGACCAGTGACTAAGGGAGTTTACTCAGTGCTAATCATTCATTGAAATAATTGGATTGCTACTCATTTGCAATGACAGAGAAAAAATCCAGTTCAGACTAGTCTGAAGCAGAACAGTTTTTTTTTTGTTGTTGTTGTTTGTTTGTTTGTTTTTTAAATAAATACCCATCAGATCTGATTTACTCGCATCACATCATCATCAAGGCAAAAAGATCATGCATTTTCCAAACCAGCAGCAAGAGCACAAGAGTAGGGTGAACAGAGATAAGAGCAGAGTGTAAAATAACTGCTATCTCTAGATTTCCTAATATTGGTTCCTAGATTAAAAGAGATTCTTTGCATCTACTTAGATTTAGACTTAAATACTTAGACTGTCAATAGTTGAATGGTAGAAAGGGGCAGAGGGTACCAAGCAAGGAAAGACCACAAAATACTTCATGCTTTAAAAAATCCATATTGAAACTGGCAAATCCAGCAGCAGCAGCAGGGATTTTCCCTGGCTTCTCTGAAAAGAAGGGAAATGAAGTCCTCTTTTGCAGCTATTGCCTGAACATGCCTCAGAGCTGGGCCTTTCCTAGGGTTACTGAAAGCTCCCTAATCCTGGCTTCCACCTGCTTCAGCACATCACACTTCACAGCTCAGCAAGAGTCTATCTTTAGCCTCTCAGTGGTGGGACATTTTGGGCAAAAGAGGATTAGGCAGGCCGGCACAGATTTCAATGCAACCTGCAACTAACCACAGATATATTATCAGCACAAGCTGTCAGTATCGACCAGAACATGAAACATAACTGGTGCTTTGCCCTATTTCTGATTAACTGGTTTCTGTTAAACATGAAGAAGGAATGTTTCTAGCTAAATAATACACTGTTCGTAATGAAACATCCTTACACTATGCCTGTACAGTTTAACATTTGTTTGAACTGGGGAATTGGGACTTACAAAGAAACAAGAGGAAAAGATGAAAATGCTCCACATCAGCCATTATTACTGCAATGTAAAAGTGACATATCTCTGACAAAACTAGCCAGTTAAATCAAAGAGTGAGAAGAATGAACTGTTAATATTGAGTGGAGCTTTTGTTTCTATTTTCATAGCATTACAATATTTCCCCCTAAAATCACAGTATTTTACTTCATTACATGTTCTTGTACAATTTCTTCACTAAGAAGTCATGAAAATGAAAGTAACAAAATTCTATTCCTGTTTTATTTATTTATTTACTTACTTAACATGAAAGAATACTGAGATTTAGAAATGATTTATATGAATACTCTAGAGTAGGTTGTTCAAATTGAAAGGCCTGTTTTTACTGTGGGTGAGCTGCAGCACTTGGCTTTCTGTGAGGATGAGGTTCCACATATAAGATTTTATTGTCTTTTGAAATATTCTTCCTCTTCGGGAAGTGAAATGTGTCCTCACTCTGAACTTGGGTTTGGCAGAGTTTTACCATGTACCTAGGATTTCTGCCAGAAATACATAAAGATGTGTGGTGGGACAAGGGAAAAAATGGGTTAGCCTGAGGGAGAGGTTAGCAAACTGTGGGCAAGGGTTACTGGAACTCGAAGTATAAGATTTTCACTAAAGCTTAATTCTAGAAAAATTAAAATTGATTTAGTGAACAGTTCTTCTGACCCATAACAGTGTTCAGAATGAGATGTGCCAGGCTGGACTCCTAGTCCTATGGTGCATAACAGAACTCTACTCATACTGTCTGGAGTCTTATATGTTTGTAGTGGCAGAATTGAGACTCTAATTTGGTCTCATTATTTCCACTTTTATTTTTTTTTCTTTTCCTTCAGTCTTGCAGTATGAAAATCAGTTATTATTTGAGGTGATATTTTTAGGTTTTGAGGTTTTTTTATTCTTTTTTTTTTCCATGTATCTATTGTGGATCTATCAGATAAAAGATAAATTCTTTAAAGTTCTGAAAAAAATTTTACTTTTGATATTAACCCAGTTCACAACCTAAAGCCAGACTGATTTTAAACAACTTCATACTGAGAAACCATCTTGTCCTGGGCATAATTAAATATATTAAATGGGCATAACGAAATCATAACTTGTTAACATGGATTACAGAGCTGTGTTTCTTTTATCAGTTACAAAAAAGCCAATTGTTTCTAATGATCACAACAGAGCTAGGAATATGGAAAGTTCTCAAAAGTTTTAGTTTAATATGCTTTTTCTCCTCAAGTTGCTAGCCCTTTCAGCAATCATCTTTCAGTTTCACTTAACTCGCATTTAACTTCTCTATGATAAAAAATAATAAATCCTCCTATCTCCTGTTTCCATTCTCAACAGAAAATATTTCACTTGTGGAGAAGTGTAAGCTGTATAATTACATATGCACTTGTCCCCTAGCTACACAGAAACTGTTATGAAATATGTGAAAATTATTTTAACTGAAATAAATCTTGGCTTTAGAGCAAACAAGATTCAAAGCAGATGTATCTTCTCTGCCTGAAAGAGTGGCTAGAGTAGGAAAATTGGGTGTGACGCTAATAGTTTGGCTTTTACATACAGATGTTATTGTCCAGCCCTCATGAGTAAGTCATTCTGTGTATGATTCAAACTTAGAAGATATTTTAGTTGTGGCTTGAAGCAGTGAGTTTTTTTGCAGCAAGACATTCAGGGTAAATAAACCAAAGTAATAAAAGGGAAATTCTGTGTAGTGCTTCCCTATTTCCTTGAATTGTTGCTGGGAGACTTGTAAGAATTGCCTGATTTTTAAGTTGCTGTAGTTGCTGGCATGACAAAACAGTTCCACATCTGGGAACGTCAGTGTTGTCGATCTATAACAGGCAGTCAATATTCAGTGAAGAGTAGGGTTCTTTTCAGATCTGGAATATATTTAGCAGGATATAGCCTGTCAATTTTTGTGTAAATTTTCTTTATGTTGTATGTAATGGCATATTGATTCCTTCTCTTAAATCAAAAACTACTTATTAATGTACTGTTGACAATAGTAATAGTTTTCTTAATTTCTGATGAACCTTGTCATGTTACAGATGCACTGGATGTATCCATTGGAACAAATGTTCTTCATAACTGTATAAACTCTCAAACTCCTTTTTCTAATGCTAAGATACCAACCTCAACAGCCTCTTTATATGAATTTAACTTGAGTTAAAGCAGAAGGCCTGTATTGATGGATATTAACCGAATCATCGTCATTTCTCTGCTGTACCTCTAAGAATACGGAGAGGAAGCAAAAGAGTTGGTCATTATTAAAGAGTACTCTTCTGTCTACTTCTTTTTCTAGTCCTAATGTTCACTTTCAGTTTCTCTTCAAAGTGATGCCACTAATTGTATTATCAAACAACAAAGTAACAAAATACGTATCTTTTTCTTTGATCGTATTTGTAACATCTTTTTTCAGAAAGGAAGCTACTGATGGTCTATATAACAGAGAAACTCAACTTGTCTACCTACCAAAATCTTACTCAGAATAAAATTTTTGAAAACTCATGAGGAAAAAATGGTAACTATACCTGCTACCTACAAATAGACAGGAAAATTGTTTTCCAAACATATAGTTACCCATCAGAGTAATAAAGATTTGTGGGCATAACATTTTGGATGAAAAATTTGGTCATGAATCTGGAGACATGAAAAGAAAATAATTTTGCGCTCTAGCCTCCACCCTTCTGTGAGCAGCTGTGGAAGGTGTTGGTTTGGAACTTGAATATTCTTGGGTGGTTGGGGTTGAAAATTTGATATGCTGAATGAAGATTGACTGGTTTTTATTTTTTTCTTATGTTCATTTTTTTAACATATAATCTTTTTCACACATATACATATTAAAAACTACTCAGAAATGTTAAGATCACTGAATAAATAGTATAATCAAGTATATTAAACAATGTTACTGGTAGGTAAAAGCAGATGATGAGTTTGAGTTTGCAGCACACATAGAATCACACATTTTGAGAACTAAATGAAAGATAAATATATCTGAAGCTATACAGTATTTTTCAGTGTCTCATATGAATTATTATATTTTATATTTATACATATAATCAAACTTAAAAATATATGCTTATTTATACATGTATGCCCTTATCTGAAATGGGAAAATAAAATAATTATAAAAAAGAAAGCTCTAGGAGAAAAATTCTGAATCTGAACATTTTCATAATTTTCATTGATATTAAAGGAACATGTTGTATTACAACATATCAGCTGATGTCCCAGTTTGTACAGTTCATCAAGGCTAACTCTCTGACTTATTTCTGCATTCCAGAAGACACTTAATAAATAGCAGAAGATGTTATATGGTGATGTTCTTATTTAGTAATGGAACACAAAGCAGAAATCCTCCAGAGTTGAGTCCACATGCCATAATAAACACATATATGGTATCAGGATTCTAAAAATAATAAAATCTCTTACATTATTTGTGCTGAACTTCCAAGACATACCCAGAGCTGTCAGAACTTACCCAGAAAACACATAATTGAATCTCCTGTTAGGGTCAAGAAGAATTTGCCTTTAAAATATAAATAAATCTTTATTTCTTGTATATTCTCTCTCTCTCTCTATATATATACATGTATATGTACACAAATTTTATGTTAAATGTTTGTGTGAAAAGTATTCTGAATAATACTGGAAAGAATAATATTTTATTCAAAACATACAGAGTGTGGGTATTTTTTCCCTTTGTTCTGCCTGAAATTTCGATTCAAAGTTCTTTAACTGAGCAAAGTGATGCCTGAGCTGTGTAGCTCAGAATGGGACTGACACAAAACTTCAGTCACATAGTAACTGAATGCAAATAATGTTACATTTCCATTATACTTAATGGAGACAGATGGATGTTAAAATTGCAATTCAGGTTTAAAGTGAAGTGTTTACTGTTTTCTACTGACTTACATTATGTAAGTTGCTAATTTAAATGTCTTTTAAATACTCAAAGCAAGGTTTAATACATTTCAACAAAATACTACCAGTTTGCACCAGTGAGGGGATAAATGCTGGCTTGTATTATACATCTCAGTGATAAAGTAGAATCTCAATGAATTATGAGCTGTGGTCCTTTCCAGCTTTTATGGAAAGTCTTTTGATACTTAAATCCTTCCTTTTAGCTGAAGATATTTGTCATTAGCATCCTAACTTGTACTTTTTAATGATCTTAGGGAGTTTATTTTTTTATTAGCAAAACCTTTGCCACTCTCCTTCAAATCTTGAAAGAAGTAGCAACAGCTTACATATTTTAAAAGCATGTACAGCTAACCACCTTAGAAGAAAAGTGATTGCTTTAACATACTAAAACAAACAAATAAGTCCCTGTTTGGTGAAACCACCCCCAAAACTTGTTGGAAACTGATACTCATGATATGGCAAGTGGTTTATTTTTCATATCTGTCACTTTTTTGCCATTATATATGCATGTTATGACATTTGATATTAAATTGCACACAGCCTAAGACACAGCTCCATGAGCTATACTGTTCTGGCACTGCTTTGCCCAGACTGAAGTAAACATCATACATGTGGTACTCATTTCACATAAATTTCAGTTTCTGATCAGTGGTTACTGTCACTCGTTCAAGATAACAAACACAAAATTATGGGAAAGCAATGTGGTGCAAAGTAGCCTGGAAGTTATCCACAGAGCACGTCTTTTATATCTCAAGTTGTAATCCAGCTCACAAGAATGTCTTTCATGTATGAAGAAAGAGGTTATTATCCTATCACTATTCAATCTGTTAATAACAAACATTGGGGAGAGCAATTCATTTGTCCTGACAGCTTTGTTGAACAGGCTTAGAAACTGAGTAGTGGAATACATTAAGAAAAAGATGTTATTTATGGCAGAAGACAGGAAAAGGAGCTTTCCTCCTGGAATTTAGGGAACTTCAGCCAGCCAAAACATAGCAACATTTCCAAAATCTGTTTGCATGATTGATGAAAGACAGATCTCTGTATTTTCAACTCAGATTTAAAGGTGAAGGCCATGTCACTTGGTGACACATTTTTCAAGGAACAATATTGAAAAGCTATCAATTTTAATAATATATGTTAAGTAAACTTGGCACAACAGTATAGAACAGACATGAGAATATGAAAAGATGGTCATTTTATTGCTCTGATCTCTGATTTAATTTTGTTTAAAGATTGTTAACCTGAATAATACTTTTTATTCAGTCTGCACTTCTGAGTGTTCTGGCCTTATCTGGCCTTTCTGAAGAAATGCTATAGAACAGGATAAGCAGGCAACCTGCTTATGTCTACTTACAGGCTTAAAGGCAGTCTGTTCATGCAGTGAACAATTGGACTTAT
>VXAB01007946.1:0-27811 GCA_013399175.1 Odontophorus gujanensis
ATAATATAAATATATACATAAATTTAGGTGATGTGACTGATCAATGGTATATGTGGTTGAACAATTTACTTTCATTAACAAATAAGGATAATTTCTATTTTATTACTGTTATTTTGTTTTTTTTGTAACACTTGCAAGCATGAAAATGTAAACTAAGAGAAAATCAGTCTTAATAAAGCTTTTGAGAAATGACAATCCAGTAGGATTTTTAATAGGAGGAGGAGCTCACCAAGAGAAATCCTAAGATCAGTTGATGTTCCTTTCACTGTGAATATCACTCTGTGAATTAATTTGAATATTCATACATCATAAATGTAGTTCTGCTAGGTACCAGTATTCTTAAAACCTGGTAAAAACATTAATGAAAGAATGAAGCATAAGAAAGAATGAATTTATTATTGCATTTCCTGATGAAACAAAGATTTTTGGTTTAGCTTTCAGTAAAGAATGTAGCTTTGTCTTTCAGAAAATTTTCTCCCACCCAAAGGAAGGAAGTCATGGGATCAAAACTGGCTGAAAATTTATTATATCACACCTGGAGGAACTGTTCCCTTTAGGCCACAGAAAGAGTGAACAAGAAATGTAAAGTGATGGCATTTTTCTGCATTCTATAAGAAAACTAAAAATGAGAGTATTAATTTGCAAATACATAGTAAGTGTTTGTAAATAATACTACAGTATTGTTTTAAACTGTGTCTGAAAATGAAGCAAACCGTATGAGTCAAAATGAATAATTTAGTTAATTATAAAACCAGATCTCACTGCTATGTCTGGAGCAGAGATTTATCATTATTTCGTTTCCTAACAGTTATCATTATTTTCAATACAAGAGAATGTATATTTTACCCATGATTTTTTCCCCTGTAGCAGCAAATCAGTCTCTAGCTAAACTCAGCTCTATGTGTGAGTAAATAAATTAACAGACCATTTCAGGTTTCAGATGCTAGTCTCCCTGCAACTCTCATATTCTTGAAAAGATAACTGCAACTAACCTTTATAAACAAGAATCCCCATTCACAGTTTATATGCTGCTATTTCTTTGTGTTAGCCTTTTCCAGCTGCCACTTTATGGTGAGTATTTGGTCTTACACTTGCTGGAAATATTCTGGGAGACTGCCAATACCTTAAAGCAGTGTTGGAAGAGATTTTATGACTGGCTATCACAGCTTCCATGGAAGAAACCCTCATGTGAATGAGCCATAGAAATGCAAGCCTTTTAAATGAGTTGAGCAATGTTAATGGTATTAATCATTATTTTTCCTTTTCTTATGTTAAGAAGCAGATGTGGCTGCATCCCACTTTTACATGGGTCTTTGCTTAATATTTGCAAATGTTGTTCTTCGTCAGAGTGTGAATCTGAAGAAGATCTAATTTAGAAGGCTCAACTTTAGGTTGCCATTAAGCACAACTAGATTAAGGCAAAAGTATTTCAATTTCTGCTGGGAGCCCCAGCTCTTCAAATAATTTGATCCTACCATAACATCTGCCTGCAATAAAACCAAAAGAAAATTAAGAGACAACAACTGCAAAACAAAGCTTGGAAACAGATATTGAAATACAAGAGGAAGCAGTGAGCAGTGCTTGTGTCAACAAGCAGTCCGAGACTGTGGTGCAAAAGGATGGACTACGTTTGTCTCAAATGTTACAATGTTTGCCATCTGGTATCCATTGCTCCTCGTAAGAGCTGGAAGTGAATGATCAGCCCCATTCAGAAACCGAGCTGTGATGGAGATTCAGTATAGATGCCTCTCCGCTCCTGGAGAGAGATCATGAATGCAGACAGGAGCAGCCCAAGTTTGTCTCTGGGGCAAGAGAAGAGATGATGATGCTTTCTGGGTTGAGCTAAAGAAGACTGACTCACTTACAATAGACAACCCTTGTGCTAAGGATTTTTTGTTTCTGAAGTAGGTGATAATTCCAAAGCAAAAGGCAACACTGTGGAGGACTTCCTTTCTTCATTATTCATAGAATCTTTTCCTGATTTAAAGTGACTAAAGACCAGCACAGATTTCAAAAAACACTGCTTTTCTGAAGCTATGAACATTCAGTTGAAAGCAATTCATAGCCAATATTACCACATCCTGCACCTGCTTTAGCACTTGGGACCAAAAACAGTTTTTTCAATGACTTGTTTTTGTTCTCATTTTAATTAAAGCCATGAGTAGCATCATGTAGAAAACACACATTTCCCAGGTATTTTCATAGAAACTTCATTGAATTACAGAAAACAGAACAATATACTTTTGCAAACACTGATTTCATTGCTGAGAGAAAAGCTGCCAGAGAGTCTAAACTTCAGAAAATAGGACAGTAGAGAAAATGGTCAAAAATAGCAGACCTGTAAATCAAGACTTTAAGTATTAGCTACTATGTACACTTTGATAGTCAGCACTGGACAGATTAAAGGCCATTCCCAAAAACAAATCGGCCATTCACCCACGTGGACGATCAGGCCTCCATGAAAAGACCACCTGAACTCGAGAGCATAGATCAGGGGGCACAAGCAATTCAGATGACATGGAAAAGTCCGGACGAGCTAAATATGGGCTGTGCTGAATGCCCATGATGCCAGCAGATACTGAGCTCTGTTCTTCCAAATGTAAGACCAGGAAAAAGTGGTTAGCAGAGATTACTAGTTTGTGTCATCTGTGCCTTCCAAAAAAAAATGTCCAAGATGTGACCTGAGCCTTCTTGGAAAGCACAAAAAAGTGGTCAGCAGTTAAACAGCCTTGGTAACTGCCTTAGCATGGCTTTACTCTTAGCTGTATCATTTTCTCATTAGTCAGCTACCTCAGCTCACCACACACCTCTTCCTAATGATACATTTACATACACATATAATAGTGTGTAATAGTCACTGAGTGAAATTCCTCATGTCTGTTTTAAATAGTATTTGGATAAGTTACTTATAAATTGCATTGTACATATTAGAAAAGTTCCAGAGGCTTTCAGGAAAAAAAATGTGTGTGGGTTGGAAATTAACATGCAAGAGATTTATCATTTATGTCTTTTCAAGAGGTTTAGGAATAGAAAAATCAGGTTTCAAATCTCTTGTCAAGATCTCAAAGAAAAAGGAACAATTTTTCACAAACATCATTTAGAATAAAACCAGAATTTCTTTTTAAATGAAGAGTACAATTTTAAAAGGACAGATTTTTTCCTATTTTTTAAAAGGCTTTATTTTTCATATCTGTTGAAATATCAAATTTGAATGATTATAATGAATGCTGTTTATGAGCAATTGTACTTGTGAAAAGTATGACTGAAGGAAGCTGGATATCTAGACACATCTACTTATGAGTTAATGTCAGTATGACTGAACTTTACTTAAATTTAAAACCTGATGCTAAATCAATATGAAAATGTTGCTAGGTTTACCTCTAACAGGAAAAAATAAAAATAAAAATAAATGTATAGAGAGAAAGAGATAAAGGAAAAAAAGAAGAAAAAAAGAAAAAAAACCATGGAATTTTCTGAATGGTTTTTATATTTTATTTACAGAAAAGGAATATAGCAAATATAAATGAAATAGACATTTGGGAAAGCTAGAATTTCTAGATTTAAGAAGAAAATTTTTAAAAACTATATATTTATTTATACAATAACACCTACAGAAAAATCTTAGTCCAATTATCTACAAAGATGTGGACACTGTATTTCACAGACTCCAGCAGTAGAATAATAGAAAAGCAAAGCAGTAATAAATTCAGCAGAGGTCAACAGCTTACATAGAATTTTGTGACATTTGGAAGGGTCTGTTGTGTGAGATTGCTGAAATTCTCTGTTTTGCTGCTTTAAAATAAATTTTTAATAAGGTAAACTCATTCTCATAGGTTAACGTGCCTAGGTCTTCAGGAAAAATGTCTTAGAGGTTTCTATCTTTTCAGCTGCATTATCATTCCAATCAAAAGCATACCAAAAGTTGAGAAGATTGCTGTAGATTACCCCGTACATTCTTGCTCTTCCAAGTTTTGAATGCTACTTGTAAGGGGCCTACACAATGTAAGCATTGATTAACAACGTCTTTTTACCTATCATGGAGGTTAGGCAGGGATAAGATTAATAAAAAGGATAAATAAAGGAGAAGACTAGGCAAACTGAGACCTGATGAGACAACCTTAGTCTGAAGCATCAGCTTTTGTTCTGACCTCCAGCGGATGGGCTTAAAAGTTCCTACAGACATATTGCATTGCAATTTGTAAGAAAGGAAATATACAAGCTTTTACTACTACAAGATAAGCATCTATGAGCAGCATTGCTTTTCTCTCATTACAGTTTTTATTTATCTATCTAACTATCTACCTACCTATTTATTTATTAATTTGTCGGAAGGAAATACTTAACACTGTTAATGAAGCCAGTAACTTCATTCTTACTGTTTGAGATGGATGGATCTTTATGTAAGGAGTGGAAATGGTGTTCCAAAATTTTGTGTTTTGTTCAGGCTTTGGTTGTATTTGCGTATAGTTGAAGGATAGGAAAGGTTTCAGTGTGTGAGGAATGGCTTTTAGAGAAAGGTTCTGGTACATAAAGAATGAAATCAGTAATTATTTTTTCATCTTTTAACAAGGTAGGAGACTTGCTATTAGGATATGTTTCCAGTCTGTGCAGCTAAAGTGAGTTGTCTAGCAAAAGCTAAGTTAGAACCTTGACAGGGATGTAGTATATTCTCAAGTCATTAACACCTTCCAACTGGCTGAGTTACATGGCATCCTCCACACCACCATAACATCTATGGCACCTCTTACGCTTTCCTTAAACATCAGTCATTATCCATCACACCCATGCTGAGATCTGATGGTCAACAGAATACAATGCTAGTTCCTGCAGTTTTTAAGCTCTTTTTTGATCTGCCCTTACAAGATGTTCACATTAAAGATCAGGGCAGCAAATGAAGTCTTTAGGTTTCCTACCTTATCATTTGACATGTTGAATTCTTCATTTTCTGTCAGTGTAGTACAAATTTAGGTAACTGATATCCATTATAAATAAGGCACATTGTTCACAGCACTTGTGTCAAATATATCAATATAAAATGTATTTGCCACATGCCTGTTCCCTCTACAAATCAGCAAAATATTTTTACATTGCAATTCTAATAACAAGGAGAAATGATGACAAATAATCTCTAGTTTTCTGATTTTTATCAGTCACAAAATGGACACAAATTGGGTAAAACTATCATTTCTAGTGTTAGCCTGAGCCATTTTTCAACTTCCGTTATGACTAGGCCACTATTCTACCAAAATCTTGTTTACTCTTGATTGCTAGAGTAGAATATTTGTGTCAGTAAATAGGTTGATAAATATCACTAATGAACTGATAATGTCATACCCTACTGCCAGTGACCTTTTCTAAAGGTGTCGTATGGCCATTTTACAGCCTGAGGAAAGGAATAAAATCACTATTCTGTTGCAAGGTGCAACTATGAATGTGGATTTAACATCATATATCATCATTTCTGAATTTCTGGCAATCTGGCTACAGATTATTACTGGAAATGTTAGCATTCATTAACTACAATAGAAAATTAATTTCATCTTTGTGTCAACAACATCCGAATTAAAAATTAATTGACTGAGAAAGGCTGTGTTTAATTATTTGACAAAGTTCCTTAAGATATCATGTGATGAAAAGAATATGTAATGCAAGAGGTTCATGACTAAAATAATGACTAATGAGTAGATACTGAATTTACAATAATAGGTCTCATCCAGTGTTGTAGTGACTGAGGAAATTAACAGAGATGTATCATAGTCAGTTTTTGTTGCTGTTGTTTTTGTTTTTATTTAATGCTGCATTTTACCCCCATGTACCTCCCCAAATCAGCAACGGTCCTTACAATTGTAATAAGATTTGAAAACAATTGGGTTTTTTTCTCTGGATTGTAAGCAGTTCAGAATGGTTTTACTGTTTATGTATGATAATATTTCCCATGTTTAATTATCTTGCTTAATCTACCTATATTCTTAATAACAGCCAATAAACATTAACCTTATTAGAATATTCAATGTTGCAGTAGAAACTAACCCAGAGTCTTATCAGTATTTTCTTGCGTTTGCTATTAAATACTTGATAAGATACAGCTTGTAATCACTGCTCAAGAAATGAATTACAAGGATAAAAGAGCATTAGTTTTGGTCAACTGATGTTGGGTTGCAATGAGTTAACTGGGATCATTGTTCCTGGGGCTGTACATATCCCCAGACTTTTCACAGCCCTGGCAGAGGCTGACTCTGTAATAAGTCTCACATTACACGTGGATTAGATTTGTAGAAATCCTGTAACTCAATAGGTACCTGCCTATTCTCTCCTGGCGTCAGGCTGCCTGCACTACTTTGCTCTGTAGACATACCTGGCATTCCACCCATGCCTCCTCACTGGCTAAGTGGGCTGGAGCCTGCCTACCAAAACATTGGGGTATTGTTGGGAAGGGGAGACCCCCTTGACAGACGAGCGAAGTGTGAAGTTAGTCTTGCAATGCCTTATTACCTTCCTATGAGGTATACACGCAGCTCTTTTAAACTTCCTTTACGCAATTGTAGTGTGGGAAATCAGATCTGCAGAAGCGTTTGGGAGTAGCAGGGGGTGGAGATGCACCATAGGCATGGACAAAGCCAGACCAACCCTGAGTCCTTCCGGCTTCCCCCCAGCTGCCACCACCATGTTTGTTTACACTGACAGAGGAAGAAAACAAAAATATATTTGGCAGTGCATCAAGAATGTGAAATGGCTTGATTTCTGGGAACTCTGCCAGGTATTATAAACCATTTTGTTTGAACACCCGTTCTTCATTTCACTGTATATTGTTTGTTAAGTAATTAGTGGGTAAATGAATTAAGATTTTTTTTTTAATCAATAAAATTAACATTAAAATACCCATTTACAGTATTTAGTACATTTAAAGTGAAACGGCTATCTCTTTAATGAAAACTGAGTCATGTGATGCTTGAATAATAAAAGGAAAATTCTAAATTTGTCATTAGCAGTGTATGGATTATATCCTGCAAATCTTAGTCTTAAAATCAGTTCAGTCAAAGCTCAAAATAAAGCTTATGGAAGCATTATCAGATCAGCCAACCGACTAGTTTTCTTTTTCTTTCTTTTTTTTTTTTAATGTATTTGGGGGAAGGATATTTTTTTAATGTGTAGAGAAATTTGAGATCCATTACTACTCTTTCCTCCTCTTTCAGCAGTTCATCATCTCATCCTGGAAGATAATGAAAAGCCTCCTAGTGATTTCATGCAGATGTGTATGTGGTTCTAACAACCTCCAAACAACATTAAATATTAAATATTAATAAAGCCAACAGGTTATATTAAGATTTTCTTCTTTTTCTAATTGAAGTTCATGTCTATTACATCCAAGTTTAGTGACATTTTACTTCAGACTTCAGAAAGGATAGTAGAAATAGGGTTAAGGACATACCTCTATCTTCTAATGCAGTAGCAACCAACTTACACATTCAGAAAGACTGCAGGCAACTCACGTTCAGAAACTGCAGTGTAGGTAAATTCCTGTCATCCAGCTAGACTCTCGTGCCTTGCCAAATGGCAGTGACTTGCAATGATTTTACTTGAGTTATGTACCCAAGCAGCCTCCACAGGAGTTAATGACCCTACAGCAAATGTTTGCAAAGAATACGTGCTAACGTAGGAATACTTGAATATTTCCTTTGTAGATATTTACCACTGTCCTCTCCATTTATTTCATTCCACATAGACCTGATACAAAAGAAACTTTTTTACTAACATACTAACTAACAAATACAAACTGCTTCTAAGCCATGTATTGTGCAGAAGAGCTTTTAACTTATGAATGGCTTCAGACTGAGTTTTACCTCTGAGATTTCAAAACATGCTTTATTAAAAAATACCTGGAATATAGGAATTATTACACAAATGATTTTTTCTCTTAATGTAATTATATCTCACGTTGTCCCCAGCTAACCCAGCAAATGAAGCTCTGGCGTGAAGTCAATGAGTTCATTTTGTTTCTCTTATTTTTTTAAAATGGGAGGGAGAGTAGATTTTTTTTTTTTCTGCTTCAGTTATAACTGGAATATTTCAGATTACACACTCCTTTTATTACTATCTTTTTAAAGCTTCATTCTACTTTAATATATTTAGGCCTAGATGAAATGTAGTTGTTGGTGAGCAATGCAATTATCAAAGCCTGATTTTGCATAGATTTGTGTCCTTTGTCCCATAAATCCCTTCACTCCTATCCTCAAACCACAGTTAACTCCATTCCCCTCCCTAGCCCCAAGGACAGCTTCACTCACAAGCAGCAGCTCATGCTACAGCTAGTCTCAAGCTTTGTGTATGCTGATTAGGTAGCCAGGGCTTCTGTGCCATTTGGCCAACAGCCTGCTGCCAGGAAGTATATATAATATTAGTTCCTCAGTAGGAGCCCTGAGTTGGATCTCTTCAGTACTTTCATTAATTTTCAAGAAATTTACAGAAACGTAATTTTCCTTAAGTTTTTCACCTTTTTCTGCCTTTTGAATTTGTTTGAACATGGACAGTAACAAGTATTAGGGTAGGGAAATGAACAGGTAAATGACTTGACTGCATAAACCACATCTCTGAGGAGAATCAGACTGAAACCTAAATATGAAATAGAGGTCATGCTGTGGTTTCTGTCTGAATGGCTAACATGAGGGTGTCCAAAATTACACTATATTCATGGAGTTTTTCTTTCTCATTAGTTCTGTGGCGCAGGTTTTGTGCCAGCTTCCTGCCTAGCAAATTGCATAAGGTATGTAAGTCTGTAAGGGTTTGAGACTCTCTGGTAACAAGCTTGCTGTAGCTCCAGTCAGGACTTTATAATATTCCCCCCCANAAATGTAAAATTATTGTACCTGAAGGAAGCCAAGGGTCAGGTGGCTTATATAATACTCACCAAGTCCTCTTCTTCTAAACAAGACTAGTACTCATGTAGTTTTCTTGATAGTAAAATGTAATGAATTTTCTGAATTTCTATACAGGTATATGAATACAGTATGAAAAGTTTCTTTTTCCATTTCAATGCTCCAGCTGAAATGGCTTTTTTACAGTTCATGAATTCTTGCAAATAAGAAAAGTCTAGGAACAGATTTGTGAATGAAATATTTTGTCAAGGTTGAATGCCAGCTCTAGCCTCACTCAAATAAGAGAAATTACTTCCCGGTGATGTGTCAAATTACTTGTTAACTATTTCAGCAACAAGATATGGTGATTCTTTATACGAGGCATGTTGTAGTCTTTGAAGATGATTTCATAGATCTAATTTCTGAAATCTGCGTCTAATTTTTTCTGAAGTCTGTAGCTTCTATTTCCACATATATAGTCTTCATTAAATGTTTGTTTAAAAGTAATTAAAAAGTGTTTAGTTGTGATTTGTAATGGCTCAGATAATGCTATGAGACCATTATGGGAAATGAGCAGGTAAACTGATGTGACTCTGGATTCTGAGTTTTTCCAGAAATTCTATGAAGCAGATTCCAACCATGAGTGTTCAAAATTCTGCACAATTAATGGGCTTTTGTGCAGAAGTTGATCTGAAATACATTGATTCAGTACTAGAGATCTTTAAGAGTCTTGCTTAACAATTGTAGGGGTGTCTAAATTTAATGGATAACTATGTTTATTATCATTTTCTTGATTCCCAGAATTAGTGCCATTACATTACTGAGATAAGTAAGAGAATTTTGATGTCCTAAGTGTGCTGCAGGTGTGCTATGTCTGATCATGACTCAAACAACAGAACTGTAAATACAGGTCAAAACCCCTACTTGAGACCAATCTTGCATCATCTTTTTATAGCTCAAAGCTATGTCATGTCAGTTCCAACTTGACACACCCTGGGGAACTCCAGGGCCATGTTTTGGTTGCCTGAGTTGTCTTACCTCTCCCAGGCAGGAAGAATTAAAGCAAATTAAAGTTGATCAGCACTATTCCATTACAAGCTGCTGCCACTCTGCAGATACTGGTGACAGGGAATTGAAGAAAACTACATGAAGAAAATTCCTTCTTTTTTTCCCTTCCTCTTGCTGCCTGTTTCCCAAGTTCCATAATCCTTTTACTAAGAATCACACAATGTAAAACAGGATTGTTCCAATATAGTTTGTCTCCTTTCTCTCACAGCATATACAAGAGATATTGACAGATTTAAGTTTCAGACAAAAAGCAAGTGGTGGCTAGCACTTTTTTCTTAACCACGGTTTACATGGTAAGAGAAAAAACAACTTTATTTCCACCCCCTCATTATCGTAAGGCTGAACAGCACTAGCTTTGAACTGAAAAAGCTCCTTTTTGAACAGAAATAGAAGAAAACCTGGGAAGAATCTGTCAGTGAATCAAGGAAAGAACAATACTGTTTGAGGGTTAACAAAAATTCACTGAGAGTGCCTTTCAGAGAACAGAGAGGAGCAGAGACCTCCTTGAAAGATCTGCAACACTGCCACAGTTGGGGTCTTTCTTGCAAATACTGTCTCACTGAAACTGTGTAGGCAGCTGTGCTTTCATGTGCCACCATATGTCTTTGACCCTGTCATAGCTCATCATGGTTAATCAGCCTAAATCTGCATGTTAAATTCAGAAGTAAAACACAACAGCAGTGAGTTAGGAGCAAACACCCTACTACAATCCCTATTTCTTGTAGCTTTTGAGGGAGGAATGAAGGTTCATTCACAGTCTCAACCTGAGTTAGTTTATTAAGATGGAAGTACTAGTAGTCATCAAGAGACGAGTGTTGTGAACCACCTTCTGTGCTGAAGGTTGTTTATTTTTACTGACTAAACACTGGACTGGAACTTAACCCACAATTGTGAGGTATCTTGACAGTCTTTGAACCTGAAATGGAATTTTCCTTTAGCCTTCACTTCACTCCTCCTGCATGGGAAGTAATGTATGTGAGATGTGAATGATGAGGCAGTAGTGCTAGTAGAGAATTACAGCTAAATCAGCTCAATAATATAGGTAGATTCATTGATAACTAGGTGCATTCTCCTATATATAGATCTGCAAGTACTTATTCTGTGTTTTGATTTTTATTGCTTCACAGAGAAGAGCTACCTCTTGAGACATTTCAGGGAATTGTACCTCCCTCTCATCTTGACTATCAAGTCAGCACTTTCCATTTCCACATTTCCTCAGCTAGAATCTACTGTTTCCTGTAGCTTCTGTATTCTGAAATGGGCAAGGCATAATGCTCTATTCCTGATGAATATTTTATTCACAAAATGGAGCTCAAAATGTATTTGTGCCACCCTAGGGCCAGAGAGGTACCTCCATTTATGATGTTACTGTATTGCTATAACATCTGGAGGACCTAAACAAGATTAAAACTTCACTGTTGTAGGCATAGTACACTGAGGTTGTCAGAATTAGTTTCTACTCTGTAAGCGTTAAAAAGACATGCAGGGGAGCAGAACTACCTGAAGGATCTTTGTGGCATTTATGGAAAAAAAGTATAGACAGGCACAAGTTCACAGCTCACATTTTCAGCAATTATTTAGAAAAGAATGGGGAATAACATGAACAAAACAGAAAATAAAGAAGAAAACATAAAAGAATCATGTTTTATCTTGCTCAAAATGTTATTGGTTTATTACATTATAAACTATTTGCCCTATGCATACTTTGTGTAATCTCTTACTTAATGTTTTGTGACAACTTTAATATAACAAAATTAGACATGCTGCTGCAGTAGTCCTGACAGCTACCTGGTTTCCATGCATTAACACCATTGGCTTCTTGCCCAATACAAATAAACTTGAAAGGCTAGAGAGCACATCCAGTGAAATCAAGTAGCCTAAAATGAAAAGATAAAGCTCAGCTCTGTGGAATAAAATATCATTCCAAGGGAAACTTCTCACAAGTTGTATTAAAGCAAATGAAAAAAAAAAAAAAAGTTTGAAATGAAGACAATTAAATCTGTCTATATGCATGGGATTATCATGTTAAAGAACAGATAGAACTTAAACATTATTTCATTTTGTAATTGTGTAGGCATACCATATTTGCAAAATTCCTTCCCACATCAAAATTTGATTAAGACATGTCATGGTATATATTGCGAGTGTTCCAAAAACTCAAAGGATTATGTGTAACTACCTCATAATGCCATTTTACGCTTATTGACATGTGTGCATATGAGCACATATATATTCTGAGCCACAGCAGAGCCAAATTTTATACAACAAATGACATTTGACCAGTGCATAAATATATGTGAAACTTACACCTTTTAACTTGCTATCACACTCACTAACTACTTCTTCAGTTACATAATGAGCAAAATTTGTTAACCTATCTACACTTAAATAATGGGAAATTTTATAAAAAATTGTATTTTGTAAAGGCAACTGTTCCAACCATTTTGAGTGTTTCTATTTTGCCATTTTATCAGTGTTCAAATAGTCTTTCAGGCTTTTTCATATATAAAAACCAAAAAGCAAAGAACAAAACCAAAACCAAAACAAAAATAAATAAATAAATAAATAAATAAAACGAAAAAAAAAACAACAACATGAAAGGTGCCTGAAGATCATGTGGAAACTGTAGTACTATAATCATAACATGGTTCTCAGTAGGGCTAAATTACAAGCGGGGAAGAAATCCAAACTTGAGGTAGACCTGATTTTAGTAACCAGTGGCTTATAGAAAAAAAATACTGTGGTAATCTAGAGGTTCTAATTTGTGGTTTTATGGTAGAAACAGAGAACATCTTCTGTCAAATTTAGAAAAGTCCACTGCAGGCTCCGCCATGCCTGCAGTGAGAAGAACAAAGACTTTGATGCTATCCTTACCTGCACTACTGAGATTATCTAGCACTTTGTTGTCAAACACCTTCCCTCCACCAGCAGGAACAGCAGTTTGCAAATCTCAGAAGATTTTCTCAGAAGAAACCCAGTGCTCTAGCTGCAGAGTTGCAAAGGTATTTCTAAAGCTGTGGTTTTAATCAGAGGTTGTTATATCTGCCCAGATAGGTGTTATACTTTCATAACTGAGTCCTTATTACTGAGAATAAGATGAAGTATTGAAAAAATTTGCAGATAAATATTGAGAACTAACTTCCATGGTGAATCCATGCTGACTATTCTTGGTAACATCACTTGCTTGGAGATGACATAAAAAATAATTTGCTCATGATAATGCGTGTTTATATAGGAACGTATATATATATAAATGAAAATATGGAACAGAAGGGAATGGAATGGGATAGAATGGAACGGAGTGGAATGGAAATGAATGGAATGGAATGGAATAGGTTAGGATAGCATTGCATAGAATAGGATATAGTTCAAATGCCTCTTGAACACTGTCAGGCAGGAGACATCATCACCTCCAGGAAGCCATACCAGCGTTTGACCACTGTCAAGGTAAATAAATGCTAGCTAAGGCCCAGTTTGAACCTCCACATAAGCCACATTTTGTGCCTCTCCCATCCTGCCATCTGTTCTCAGGGAGCAGAGCCCAGCACATCTCTCAGCTTTTCCTCCTCAGAGGGCTGCAGAGAGCCATGAGGTCACCCCTCGGTTTCCCCCTCCTCCAGATAGGGCAAACCAGCCTCCCCTCACAGGATGTGCCTTCCACCCCTCTTATAGTTTTGTTGCCTTCCTCTGGACACTTTCAAGCATCTTAACATCCTTTTTATATTGTGGAGCACTTTAACATTATCAGAACACCCCCCTGTTATCCCTTTTTATTTTCCATTTTCTGATTGTTATAATATCTGCTCCTTGTATTTTTCCTGAAACATGAAGGTCTAACAGTGATGGAAATCCTATGGATTCTGATGACATGCAACACCTCTTGCACTTGTTTACTGACTGTGCAGAAAGGACACAGTGTTCCAATATTAGTTCTGACGTTATTGCTTATAACTACAACTGATTAACTCCCTCATAACTCTCAGTGGAAGTTTGAATTACCTCCACAACTCTTTTGAAGCACTTCAAAGCTAAAAAACAACAACATAACAATTTATGAAAAAGAAAAAAAAAACAAACACAAAACCAAACAGATGGTACTGACACTGGGACAAATTGCCTACTCCTTCACAAATTTTCTCTTTCTTTATGATGAGGTGATGATGAAGGGGGCTGGTCTATGTTTGAGACAAAAACCTAGAATAACAGAGGATCTCATAATCTGTATTTTCTCATAAGACGCAAAGTATGTTTATACATCCTACTTTCTCTAGTATAAACTAATAGTCTTAGCTATTGAAATGACAAAATTATGAAATGTGCTACCTTACCCCTTCTCAAAACAAAGCAACCCCCTATGTATTTCACTCTCTCGGGTGTTCACATGAGTGAACAAACCAAATGTGGCAGATGTTATTCACATTCCTAATTGCACAACTGGAAGCTGATCTCATCCTATAACAATGCACATAGATGACTTTAGAAGAATCTGAAGAAGAAAGAAGTGCTTATCAAATAATGCTGCACCAGTTGGGAATTTTTTGATTCCCAAACCAAGTTGCAGTGGCATCTGAAAGGAAATCTCTCTGCTAAATACTTTTAGACTACATCATTCTCCGTTCTTTCCTTTCCTAATGCTTAGAAAGTGCAAAGAGACTCCATTTAGGCGGAAATTATTACTATCTACCATTTGAAAATGCCTTGCTACATGAATAAGAGCTTCATATATAGTTTGTATTTTATATCAATATCATATTGCCTTAATGTATCATGTTAAAATGAGATTCTGCTTCCTCAGCTACTTAAGTGCTTTACTTCTTTTATACTTGTAGTTTATATAGTATATTTTACCTTACATCGGCATATCTGTGTGAGTTCTTTGGTTTATTGTGGAGCAGGTTGGTTTATATGTTCTAGTAGTTCATCTGGGCTTTAAAATAGATGTGTTTTATAGAGGCATGAATAAAGATTTTGCATTTGATTGAATAAAGTTCAGAAAGACTCCAAATAAGGAAGGAATGTAAGAACCCAAATCCCATTTAACTCAGGACAATCCAGTCCTTTTCTAAAGGAAACATGGCACACTACAATATGCTCTTAAATTTAAACATGATATTAACAGCTTAGAACAATCTATCAGATGCTTAAATATTTTAAGAGGATGTAGCCATGTTTCCAGGGAGTAAATAGAAGTTGTACATGGAATTGTTACTCATAGATAAAACAAATACAGGGTCAGAAAAAATTGTGAGAGGTCAGTATTGGTAGGAAAGAGTAATACCAAGCCAGAGTTCCAGAAAAAAGAACTTTCATTCCATGGAAATATTTTTTCTATGCATAATGTAATTAATTCTGGTCTTATATCCTACTGACCCTCAGCAAGATGAGAGATCTGGGAACAGCTGAGGAGTTTCAGGACAGTTTTCTAAACATCCTTCATCTTCTAACATTACAATTGCTTGAATAAATCACTCCTAGGATGTACAGTGTGTCCACTGTTCTGCCACATCACCTGTGTGCCTGACCTTTGACTCCACTGAACCAAAGTTGTGAGTTATGCTTTTCAATTCATGAAAAAAGGACAACATACCAAGCACTGTCAATGAGGCTGATGTGTGTATATGAACAGTTACAAAAAATAACCTCTATGCTGCAAGTTAATAGCACTAGTTGTTTTGTGCCCATTCCTGTCCTTTCAGTCAGATGCAAAATACCCTTTTGTCTCTATAGTAAATAGTTCCTGAGTTTATCTTTGTTTTTATTTTTCATAAAGTACTATATGTACTGTGGCCGCACCTAGGGGACTCTTGCCTTAGATCACAACTTCATTATGATTGTTATCTCATTGAGATAGAAGCTGTACATATTCATATTCTCATATCCATATATGCATACATATGCTTTAATTGTATATGCATAGGTGCATTTATAATGTATATACTGGTAAACATACACATGCAGACCCTAAGGATTAAGGCAGTTGCTTAGCTTAGTTTTCCAGAGTCACTCAAAATGTTTAGAATATATCTCCTGGTCTGCAGGTGCTGCTCCACTAGGGAGTAGTCTCACTTCTGTTTGTCGCATGCCAGATTTCTGCAGATATCTCAGATGCCCTAAATTATCTAATGTCCCTGGCTCCTGTGTTTCTGTTGCTGACCCCCACCCTAAATGCAATCACACAGGGGATGTATATGCTCTATCCCTTGCATCTATTGACTTTCTGCTTTCCTGTCCTATGCAGCTGGCCACCAATTAGCCCTTGTCACATGTGACTGCACAGCTCAGGCTGAAGATCCCAATCTCACAGTTCTGGCAGGACCAAGAGTCACACTAGCTGTTATCTAACATGAGTACAACAAAATGTACCACTGTGAGATAAGGACCAAAACAATGCGCTTAATAGAAACCATTTTGAGAACAGTGGTGGAGTTGGCTGTAAGAACAAAAGCTGCCAAATTTTCATTAAATGGCAATCATTTCCCGTACGAGCAAGAATGACAGAGCAAATAGAACCATCAGTAGAGATGAGATGGAGTTTAAACATGATATCTGATGTGGTTCTGGGTTATGTACCATATATTTGCATGGGCTGGAGAACACATTAGGCTTTATACCAAGGAGACCTAGGAGCAGGCTTGCCCAAAGGTAAGTAAGCAAACTGAAACCTGAAGAAACACTAATTTTATCCTGCAAACAGAGTTTTTCCAGTATAAAATAGTCTCAGGACTTCAACCAGTCCAAAATAAGGAAAATTTGAGCAGTAATTAAAACGTACTGACCTAGAATGTACATTTTACATCTTATTTAAATATGTGTGATTTATGCATTATCTATCAGATATATGCATAAAATAACATTTATATTCATACATATGCATAAAATAACATTTATATTCATACATACATATACTTTCTATAAGACTGTAAGTATCCTGAAAATATTTTTATTTTCAGTCTATAAGCATTTTTATTCAAGATCAGCCTTGTGTTCCACCCAGCACTGACTTTTAGCACTGCTAAGGGAATAAGTATGAGACACACAGCAAGGAACCCTTCTCCTTGTAGCATTCCCACCAGCATTATTCCTACCTTTGGCATTATTGTTAGAGAGGATATTACACAAAATGGCACAGCTTGAATCATGCCATTTTTCAGCCTCCTACTTTTCTTTTTTCCCTACTTCTATTATGAATAATTCAAGATTGATTTTGAACAGGAGAAATAATTTAAACAGGCAATTTTCAGTATTCTCTTTCTTTTTCTTTTGTTTCAAAGTCTATGCTTATTACTGTGAATAATAGAACTAATAATAATAATAATAATTAAGAAAAAAAAAAACAACACCAAAACCAAACAAGCAGGTAAAAGCAATATTTGTAAAATCAAAGAAAAATTAGGGATCCTGAGAGATGGTTTAGCCATTCTCCTGCACCATCCTCCAGTATCTAACCTAAATCCAGCAGCTGTGTCATATTGGTAGACTGATGTAATTTCTTGCACTGTATGTATGTCTCAGGCAGCTAGATTATAAATCTCAGTGAATATTTTAAATGAAAAAGTGCCCTGAGAGTTGGCTTCCTCAAACTGTCCCTTATTGTCATGATGTCTAGAGCATGGAGTGTGACAAAAAAGGAAGAAAATCAGTTTTGTTTGTGAATCTTTGCAAATAATTACTGCTTAATTGCAGTAAGAATTAAGCACTTTTTAATGAGCATCCATCTTTCATGTCACTCTTAGTCAGTAAATGTTTTAAGAGTTATACATACACTCTGAGATGCTGGAACAAGTAGTTCCTCAACAACTACTCCCCCGGCTCCTTCCTTTGCCTGGCAGATGGTTCAGTTGCAGGGTGACAAGGAAGTCTTCCCAATCTGGAAATGTATTTTTTCATCCTTTACTGTTTCCTAAGGTTAAAATCCTAAAACGGTCCTCGTGAGTTTCTGATTGCTTAAAATGACTATCATACCTCTTAAAAATGTTCTACATTATTAGAAACGTCTTGAATCTAAAATTTGAATATAGCATGTCCTTGGCCTGCATGCCTAGAAAGAGTTTCAAAAAAGTCTGTCCTACAAATAATAAAAATATAGAATAGAAGTATCAACAAATACGTTGCGGACCTGTCCTTATATCAAATATCTATATAGATAAAGAAATAGAAGGGTGGATTAATTTTCCCCCTGTTCAGAAAGCAATAATCATTTTGAGTATTGGAGCGTCTCTTCTCCTTGACAATAATAGTAATGAGAGATTCCTGGGAAGGAAAACCTCAACTATACAAAAAAAAGGCCTGTAGGCAGATATGAAATAATGTGATATTATTCCAGTCTCAGTGATCTAAGCTGATCATCTGGATTATGCTTACATTTTTTCCAAATATGCCTGTTGTATGGAGATTTGGTTATCAAATTACTACCTGACACACAAATCTTACTAAAGAAAAACAGAACAAAAAAAAAAAAAAGGGTTTCAAGATGGACTGTTTTTTCTTTCTGGTAAAAAGTACTTGATTTGTAGACCATGGGAATGATGAAGAAGAAAAGCAAAGTGGAGCAGGGAACAGGAGGAGAGATGCTTTATACCCAGTTTCCTCTCTGAAATAGTAGTTCAGTTACAGGCAGAAATAACTGTCCTTATGGTGCTGATCTGTGTTTTTATAGTGTATACGGAACAAATGTAGCTAGAAATACACTACTGGTAGAGTTGAAAAGATAAGAATGGCTCTGCAAAGCATCCCTTTTCCTTTAATCTGAGAATGGACCCATCTGGGCAAGCCAGATATGGGAACCAGGACTGCAAACTGCAATATTAGAGCATAAGTGCCTCAAAGTTTAGACATAGCTGAGGCAGATTGTATAGATACAGTGATCAGAGCAATGACAAGAGTAGTTTCTTGGGTTAACTGATCATACTTTCTATTCAAGAAAGGACTAAAGGGAATGACTTTATTATGTTTCTTCTTCTCATTAGTCAAATCTGTAAATTTTTTATTTATTTTACTTTCTGGTTTTGAGACTGGAACTAAAAGTAGTCATGTTCCATTTTGAAAATCTTGAACCAAAATCTTTCAGTGTTTAGCTGTTTATCTTTTTCCTGTTCAGAAGTCTCCTTCAGTTCTGTGAAAAGACCACTGAGTACATACACATTCACATTTACCTGTGGGGTGACTGAAGATTATCGTCCTGCGATAGTGAAATACAGTATACATTTCTAGACATATAACTTGCACTCACAGTCCTATTCAGTGATGAAAGCAGGCACTCTTTCGATGAGGTGCAGTAATTCTACTTCACCAGGAAGAAGAGAGCAAACCTCTGAGCACACTAAAGTCTTCCAGGAGACTCTTCCAAATTTGTGGAATGCACCTGCTCCACCTCAGAGAGTGGGTAGATACTAAAATCAGCTTGTTCATTGTACCTTCCAATCATGCAGAGCTGATGTCTCAAGTTCTCAGTATCCCATTAACCTGGAGTATAAGTCTGGTTAAGTAAATGCCATTACGTGATTTTAGAAATGGGCCAAACTTAGAGAAGATAAGCCTGATAGAGACAGGCTTAACGGGAGAAAAACAGCATTTATAGTGCAACATGAGTGTTTGTATATATGTAATCTAATGATGCTCCAATTTATATTCCAAAATAACTTCATCTGCTTGCTACATCAGTTGTTCTAACAATCTAAAGTAAATGGTCAAGAATTAAAGGAAGACATTTATAGTCTCCTGTTTACAGTGGACCCTGCAAATTCACTGTTATCTCCATATTTTTCTAAAATGTTTATGTGCAAATGATTTTCACTCTAGTATCTTCATCATGCATGAATAAAAATATATGCTTAGCTATCAAAAGATAATTAGGTGAGACATGTATGTTTTGTCATAATTAATATTCTGTCAATAGGCTAGATAAGAAAGCTCCAAGGGTTAATGCTTTCCTGCTCTGTATCTAACATTGCCAGTGAATTTCTCTAGCTCACTCCATTAATCCAGTCAGCACAATGGATCAGGTTAGAGATGTGTCTCAATAAATCACTCTCAAGTGCTGGGGGTAGGAGTACCTAATTAATCAGCACTGTCATTATGTTTGACTTGTAGCTGCCTTACTGTGTATGGGATGAGGATTCAGTGTATTTAACCCGCACACACTCTTAAACAGATCTCCAGTAGTGATGTAAATTTTAACCCTTGTATGGAAAAAACCAGTCCACATTTCTGCAGATGGAAGATGAAATGCTTATTACCATTAAACTAGCCCACTGGACATTTTTTTTTCTGTCCCTAAGGACCATATTAACAACCTGCACCATTTTATCTCCCCTAACACTAAAGTTCAGAAACCAGCTTTACTGCTAGAATTCCTCCCAGCTCCGTGCAGTACCTGCTAGCTTTCAACTTCTCACTTCCCCATCCATCCTCTCTGCTTCCTTTCTCTCTACTTCTTTGTTCTCAGGCCACTGCTTCCCAGAAGAGGACTTCCAACCTCACCTCTTCATTCTAACCAGACTCATCTCCCCATAGTCCAAGGAGGTATGTTGCACAACTAGCTACCAGTCTCTTTCCCGCCATTCTCCGTCTTTCTTGTCTTTATTCCACAAGCACCCCTGAAAGATAAACATATTTCTTGGCTTCCTTTTTCAGTTGTAAGCAGCACCTTGCAGTCATAAGGAAGTTTTTTTACTCAAATTCTTCAACTCCTAAGCTGCAGCATTGTGCTACTTTCCTGACTGAAAACAATGGAATATTCCTTACTGAAATAATTGTTCTGACTCTTGTTATTCATGTGTGTGGACATTTTGGATTCCACCTCTGCTTTTGTTCAGAACTCAATGAATTAGCGCCATGTTTGTTTCTTTAAGGTCCAAGTGGCAGCTGCCTACATGGGAAGGTGATACCTAGAGATATCAGCTCAGGCTGCCTGTAATAAAAATTGGGAGTGGTGTGATGCTGAGTTCATGGTGAATTTATGCCAGTGTGCTTCCTGCTCTGCACTGACATTCAATTCATAGCAAGAAGAGTAAAGATGCATGAGAGAGTGCATGGAAGACGGCAAAGGAAATGCTGTTTCTGCTGATGGCAGGGCAGGTTCCTGGTAGCCTGGAAGGAGAAGATGCTGTGAATACACAGCCTGTGATAAGGAAGAAACTGCAAATTTAAACTTACACTAAGACATAAAGAGATGTAATAGGAATGTACACAATTGTGTCATGTGCAACCTCATCTAATTGTGACCTGAATCAGTCATGAGCAGGTGTATGAATTTACCACTGTTGGTTTTTTCACTCTGTCTTGTAGACTTCCCAGGTAACTGCATGTGTTCAGGCCAGCCTGAATCTTTGTCCTTTTCCATGGCATAAAGCAAATCAGTATTAAATTTGAAGACGTCTACATGAACAGTAATGATTTTGAGGATTTTTGTTTGGTATACATGAATACCCTGCTATATGCTTCTGATATGGTGTTGAATTGTATTGACAGTATTCTGTACAAACTCAGTGCTTATAATTCTGTGGCTGTCTCTGTGGACACCCATGAGACAAAAATATACTTTGGAAATAAAGACACTAATTTTTCAAACTAGATACAGTAAAATTATATATTATGATATCTGATATTAGTATTTCTGTGTTTCAGAGTCCCACTTCTATGAAAATGCATACGTCATCATTTCACTGCAGAGTGATATCCAATGATTATTCATTAATGTCTGTGGACAGTCCATGCTAAAGTCTGATCATCAAAGAGAAATCTGAGAAGGAATTAATGATCCTGTGTTCTGAAGTGGTTGCACAGTGAACAGTAAATAATGCACGAACCTATCTGCTAAATGATAATTCTGACACAGCATGCAACTCTTCCTGCCTATCCTGGAGATTCAAAAAATGCACATTTTGTGAAAATGTGATTCCATCATTCTGTCATACCATAATAAACAGTGGTATCACACAAGGCTAGCGTTCAGACTGTAGAACTCAGCCTTTGCATTTCCTAAGCCTTGAATACTTGATTTCTGCAATCTTAATCATCTCTTAAAATATGGAGGAAGTTACAAACATAAAATGATATTAGGACATTCATCACCGACAGCATCCATTTCATAACACATCAGCTGCAACAACCTTTCTTATTCTGCTGCAATGTGGGCCACCCATTAGAGGCCAGGCTCCATTTCCATCATTTGTTGCCTGCACACAGGCGCAGGGGATGGGCATTAAGTACTACCGCAGATGGCACAGGCAGAGGGGTAAACCCCAGGAGGAGCAGCAGGGCTAGCACTGATGGAGAGCTTGCAGGCTCAGAGTGGTAGCTTAGGCTACTGACACTGATGATATTGATGACAATTAGTAGAGTGAGATTAGAATGGAGATGAGGAGAAGATTCATCTGTTGCACTATCCATCATCTGTGTGTTGCCCCAGGCAATGGAAGCAGGCTGCTGCTTTCAGTGGAGCTGCAGTTATTAAGGAGTAACTTTAGCCTTCTTATGGGTTGAAACTTCTCGAGCAACTTTTTGCCAGCAGAGCTTGGAAAAAACCAATCTTTCACTGTTTTTCAGGATATGACTTAATGTATATGTAGGTACCTCAACGAGACTTTTTTTCCATAATATATATCATACAAAAGTTCATTTTAAAAGGGAGATCTTTACTAACATGTAGTAAATAAAAAATTTGAATTAATAAAAGAAGGTTTCAATTCTTAACTTTCTTCAAGCATAAGAACATAAAGAAGTTGAAAATTAAACCTACCAGTTAACCTATTGCAAGGATGCCAAATCCACAAAACAAATAAACAAATACACACACAAAGGCAAAAAAAAAAAAAAAAAAGCAACAATTTATTTCTTGTTTTCACAAGTAGCAGCGTTAATTAGTTGCTATGACATTTTTTACATAAGTCTATAAAAATTCTCATTCACTTACACTCAAGCTTTTTATTATATGACAGTGAGATTTTAATTTAATGTCCATGTAAATTTCTCCAGAAAAAATATATATTTTTCATTGTAGATCATATTTATACGTGTGATATTGTATACAGGACTCATGCCATGTATTTTTTCCATCAGTATTGGAAGACAATGTTAATTTTAATCAGATCTCAATAGAAGCTCTCCTGGTAGTATTTCCCCCTAATAGTCAACAGCCAGCACGAAAGTAACTGGGAATAACATTTTCCTTGAATTATTGTCTTCCTTAGTGACATTTTTTTATCATTGAAACTCAGACCTTATTCATTGTTTCTAACTACATTGTTCATATGAGGTGAAATAATGTACAGTTTGCTGACCTGGATCCTAATAGGAAAGACTGATCAAGCCTTCCTGCACACTATCACCTCAGCTTATACTCACAATGCTGATTCTAATTTCCCAGAATAAATTCCTGATCATCCCTTTTTCCTGATGACTACACACGCTTATAGTCCCTTTCTTTGCTTCAGATGCTCTGTCACTCATTCTTAACATCCAGCTGTGGTCATTTGGTTTCCATACATTCTCTTTCCTTTTGCAACAAGGAATATAATAAGGTTCTTGCATATTTTAGGAAGGAAAGAAACAACAACCAAAGCAACAAACAAACAAAAAAAAAAAAAACCCACACCCACAAAAGCCTCAAATAACCCTCTCTCACTCTTATAGACCCTAAATTTTATCATGTGAAATTGTCGTGGTAGACAGGACAAACTCAAGTCTGACACTGATCTGTAAATGAGTGTTAAATAGTTAATCAGTTCTTATATGACTGTCACATGGATTATGCTTATATATATTTGAATAACTAGATCGCAAAATTTTTACAAATATCATTTTCACAGATTGTGTTTTCCAGTTCATTAGCTAAATGAGAGCTTGAGAGATTATCTGCCATCCCTTCCACTACACAGTCTATGAGCATTTTCTCTCTAGTGACACTACTAATCACAACAGGAGAGTGAGTGTAAGAACTGGATACATAAAATAATGAAAAATTGCCAAAGTCAACTCTGTAATCACGTGCGTGTTGGACCAGTAGTATGTGGTGTGGATGTTTGATCTTATCACCAGAACAACTGAAAATTCAACTGTGGTCCTCCCCTTTATGCCTACCTCTTGGTTACAGACTGGTACAGCACATTGCAACAGCTACTAATCCTTGTCCTGTGCTAAGAAAAGTGATTTCTTCTATTAATGCCTGCCAATAATGGAAACACAAGAGAAAACTCATGCTTTCACCACCTCTGTGAGTTAAAGGATGTCACAGTTTTATGGCTGGCTATGAACAATGCAGACTTTTCCTTCAAGATATTNTATAAATAATTTAATTGCTGATATTAGATAACTGTCATGCTGAAGTCTCAACTACACATAGGAAATACAATAACATATTCTGCCAAAAATCCTGTTTATACCACCAAAATATTACAGCTCAATAATAGGAAAGGGAGTGAATGGATTTCTCTCCAGCTTGTTTTTTCAGTACTCTTTACAGCTGTTTCACATATAAACAAGAACTTCAGAGCATAAACAGAGACTAAGCATAGTAGGACAACAAATTTTATCCCTCAGAACTGATGATGTTTGGATTTCTTATTCATTTTTATTAGTGCTGCATATTGCATGTCTAATCCATGCTGAATGAACTATGTAACTATGTGGCTAACAATATTGTCCTCAACTATTTATCTGTTATAAATACTTCAAAATATAGGCCTGTAGAAAACCTTAATTTGCTAATAATTCTCAGTGAAAAGTGGAAGGGTAGAAGAGAAGCAAGTTCAGCAATGACTTATTGAATTACAGCTGGAACAAAACTGTTTCATATTCAAGAAGCTAACTGCAGGGAAAACAGTACATTTCAGTCCTTAAACTTTGATGTCTCCATTTTCCAAATATTTATTTATACTGCACATGAGTAGCTTTGTGAAAGAAAGTGTTCTAAAAGCCAGAGGAGACATTCAGGCTGAACAGTAGTTTACTTATAATTTACAGACTTGTAGTACTTAATATATAATGCAATAATCTACGCTGTGCCATTTGTCATTTGGACTAGGCCACAGATTATAGCTTAGGGCAGTGCATCTGTGCACAGATCAGGCAGGAAATGGCCTAAAATCTTGAACAGCTGAGCGTGATGTCTCAATGTAGTTGCAAAATTCAACCTCTGCTCCAGAGGTCACCGCATGCTTCAGTCATGACAGCCCAAATTGTTAAGCATGTGACTAATATGCATACAGAACACAGGCTGCCTGATGTCTGCTGCAAGCTTGATGGCTGGTTAGTGGCTAGTCTTAATTTTATGTGACAATCCTATGTAGGAAGTGCCGGGTGGGTGACTAAATGGAGCATATTGATGTCCCACTGGGTGTAGCCCCTGTTGTTTTGACAAATTCTCCTTAGCATTTATCAATCAGAACTACAATGGGGAGTGTGCTGAATATCTAATTCAGACATGCTAGTCAGGACTAATAGAGCAAGATAGCATGTTATTCAATTTGTACTTGTTAGCGATGTCCCACTGTCACTGGGCAATTTACCTTCTCACTCCACAAATGAAAAGAGAAATTTGCTGGGCTTCAAACACTTACATGAGTTACAAGCAAAATTTTAATTAGCATGTCATTACAGCCATAATTTATTGCTTCTTTCTAGTTGTCCTAGCATCCAGATTGCTGTTTCCCTTTATTTTCTTTCCTTTAAGGAGAGATGTGCTTTAATATTTACTAGCCACTCACTCAAAACAAAAATAAATAATGAAATAAATAATAAACAAAGAAACAAACCCTGTGACAATTGAAAAACTGTATAATAAGTCACATCTCAACATACATTATTTGGCAAATCCTAAAACAGATTCATACATTTGCTACTTTTACCTTTCAAACTCCCTTACCTGGGATTAAATGATTAATTAACATCATTTAAAAGTCTGTTTGCTATAATCAACTTCAAAACTGTGATAATAACATTTTAAGTGTGACTTTTATTTCTTGGTAAAGGAAATAAAAGGAAAAGATGGGAAAAAGAGTGTCCTTTAGAGAACAGTTGAGCAAAATTAAGTCTTATTTACACCCAGATAAATATTAGTAGTGAATTTTCAGCTGGAAACCACTGTGATATCAACAAAGAAAGGCTTCTTCTAGTAAAGAGCTGTGAGATTGATCCTTCAGTTGAAGTAAATAAAAAAGACCTGAATGGACTAGGCTTTAAAGGTGTTGGGAAGCTAGAGCACCCTGTATTGGCATTGAAGATGAAAAGGGGCTGTTCAGCTCTTCACAGAGAAGGTGCCAAGGGCTTTTGGACATTATTGTATTTACCTGTGTGTATTGGTTCACATACCTATTTTTCTGAACTGCAAAGCAGAACAAAACCTGTGTTCTGCTTGAAAGAACTAGAGGAGGCACTGCAAACAAGCTGTATGAAACAGAGAGTAACTCAGAGATACCTTACTCCTCCAGACAAAAAGCAGTCTAAATTAGAAAGAGTGATATCCATGTTCTTCTCTTCAGAATGCAGGGCAACTCTTTGAAGGCCAGCTCCCTGTCTCTGTAGCATATAACTCTGAAACAGAGGCATGCTATAGTGACATATCTGGTAGCGAGCTCTCTGATTAACTGATGAATAAGCAGTTAAAAGAAATGTGAGCAAACAGATCACCTTGGGTGGTTAGTAGTGCACTAAACAGGACATGCCTTCAGACCCTCAGAGAAGCAAAATTAACTTGGTTTCTACAGAATTTTTTCATCCTGGGAAGTATATAATAATGGGAATTTTATTATCATTTGCAGTCTTTTACAAACTTTCCACTGAAATCAGTATGAAAAGAGAATACTGACCTGTAAGAGGTTCTGTAAGATCATCTGTTTTTTACATGTGAAAGCACCTTAGAGCAGAAGCATTCCACGATTAAATAATTGCAGAATCTAAATACACTAGGAAACATTAATTTCTCCTGCTAAACATTATGACATTTCATTACTTGCAGCACTCTGAAAGAAAAGTGCATGATTTCACAGAGACAAAATTTAAGACAAGCTTTACTTCAGATAATTTTTGACAGCAACAGTTCTTCACCCTTGTAACTGGTTCTTTCAGAGAAACAGTATGTTTTGTCCTTGTTTCTGGTTGCACTGGAATTGGTTCAAGAGCAAAATTACCTTATGGATTCCTGACTTAAAACCTCTATGGGAATATAACAGATGCAGATCAAAAGTCCACTACTCTAGAACAACCAGTGTGGTTTGCAGAAATTTCAGACCATTGGCCATGGCCACTTGAACACAAAGTGATTTTTACCACTAGAGTTGGAGACTTGTAGCACCAACAGCAGAGCAGAGCAAAGCCTGGATATTTTATTTGCTTACCCATCATGTTAATTTTGTGCTAACTTGGGAGGATACAGAGACATACAGAGTGTGTAGTTACATAGCAACACCATCAAATTATTCCTTTTAGTAAGAACTCTGAAGACCTTAATAACTCGTGTATGAATGAACTTAAAATACCTTTTCTCTGTTTTCGACTGCTCTGTACTTCCAGGGTTTTATCACATTTCTTTGCATATCCATTTTGTGACTTCTCAGATCTTTCCGTGACATTGTTCTAATTAATTTATGTACAGACTTGGTAAAAAATGCAACTCATTTTGATATTATTTTTCATATTTTTCAAAATTCTACTCATACATTAACNTTTATATGTTTATATTCTTATATTCTTATTTTTCACTGTCTTTTTTCTCTTTTCCCCTTCCTATTCCCAGTGTGTCCCTTGTCCATAGAGTGTTCCATTGCTTTGCTCATTCACATCTCTGGCAAAGATTTACTGCTGTAGGAAGCTCACAGGCACAACCTTTGCCAAGATGATATTTATTATTATTATAAGGTAGTAGGTTACGTATTTTACTATTCAGAATTCTTTTC
>VXAB01007946.1:33041-48006 GCA_013399175.1 Odontophorus gujanensis
GGAAAGGAAAGAAAAAAAAATACAACTCTTTACAAGATACAAGACAAATGACACAAAAGTGAAAGGGCACTGATACAAACTGGATAGGCTTACAACATAATTGAATTAAGTCTTGTGTGCCACATATGATCACAAAGCAAGGCCATGTCTTGAGCACTCTGAATGTAGGGAGGCTGCCAGTCAATAAAAAGACCCTTTAAACTGGTTAAATGCATCATGAGCGTGTGCAGAACCCTCCTAGCTAACAGGTGGCTGAATAAAACTCAGCTGGTGTTGCACAGGGCTATAGCATTGACCTTCTTTAGGATAATTTCAGTCCTCTTTAAACAAAAAAAAATTGTTACTGTACTTGGTGTAGTGGAAACAATTTAAGGATGAATAATTTCTTTTAGTCCCTTGAGGCACCGGTGGCTAGCTCTCTGCTCTCTCTTTCTGTGTCTCTCAACTGAATTAACATAAAGGAACAGTGACAACAGCAAGCTGAAAAGCGTAGCTGGTGGGAGGATTAAGTATATCATTGAAAGGAATTATGTTGTAAATGACTGGGAGGGGTAGGGGCTTCTGTTCCTTGGTCCCATCTGGTCTTTAAAGAATACCTTGTTGTAATTACCCCCAGATGGCTTTGTGCTACGCTGGGTCTGGACAGCCAGGTGCCACTGTACCCTGCTGGGTGTGATATTCACTGCTGCATGCAGTGACAAAAATGGACTTTATTACAACCTAATTTCTTCCAGGGTATTACACAAATATGAAATGAACATAGCTTATCAAACAAGAGCTTAGTGTGCCGGGAGCAGAAGCTGTCACACCTAAGACAAGACTGCCTTGATATTTCACTTTCAACAATTGTCTTGAAAGGTGGAAATATCAACAGTTTACAGTGTTTGTCTGCTAATAAATATATATTATAACGTTAGCTGTTTTTCCAGGAGCTGAAATGTTCAAATAAATCCAAAGCAATTTCTGGAAATGATAAAATAACAAAAGACTGTTACAAATTCTGTCTCATGACAAGACTTACCGCAGGTTAAGTTCAGGCTCAACCCTGGAAGCGCACAAGCTGTCCTGCCTCAGCCCCAGCTGCAGACCTAAGTAGGCCTCTGTGAAAGGTGCACACTTTGCTGTTTCTTTTCTCCTTTTATTGACACTGTTATATTTGCTTCATGTAGTTCCTTATAATGTTACTTCCAAAATTACATTAGTCTAATGCTTTTGTATTTTCTTTCAGAAGTCAGTTGCTAAAGCTATTTTAAAACACTCATTATCACTATTAAAAATGATGCCATTTTCCAGAATGAAAGAAAAATTAATAATGAAAACTTGAGGTAGAAATGGCAAAACAAGAATAAAAAACTTTCTCTGAGGCAACTGGCCATATTTCCAGAAGAAGGGGGAAGTCAGGGATTCCCACTGAAGTCCAATTCTTAAATCCAGAGGAAATTTCAAAACTTTTAGCAGTCATGCATGCACAGTGGAAGCAGAAGGAATCAATTTTTCTCTATCCTTTCTTTTTCTCTCTACTGAAGCAAACTTCCCAAGAGTTTATTTTCCAGAAATTATATTCAGTGGGGTCCTAAATAGCTGAAGATGCAGTCTGGAACTTGTTGAAGTACATGAAGGCAGCTTCAGATGTCAGTTGGGTGCTGAGCTGGAGCAAGTGTGACTTCTTTCTTGACCGCTATGGACACTATAGCCTATTTCTAACTTAACTGTAAACTAAGTAACATGGAGACAGCTAGCAGCAGTGGTTTACAATGTGTAAGCCAGCAAGTACCTACACAGTTCTCTTATTAGCTATGCTGCTGAGGTACTTCTGAGCAACCAGCGCACAGGTCTATGAACAGAGTGTTGTCTTAGCAATGCTTGGTCACTAAAACCACAAACAACACTTGCTGCTTTTCTGAGGTTTGGAAGCAAAAGGAAGTCTGATCACCAGTTTCTTGTGGATCCACTCAGTTTTGAGTAAACCAAGATTGTCCTTTCCCAGCCTTTGCCTACCACATCATGAAGTCAAGGTGAGAGAAAATGTAACTGCATTGCAAACATGCTCAAAAGATGTTAGCAACTTGTAGAAAAAAGAAACACTCTTTACATCTTCTAAACTGCCAGTGAAAATATGCAAGCAGTCCCACAACTGCATTTCTAGACCTCTTCACTGATATCATCTTGCTTGTAATGTACTTCAGAGACAGTGGGCTGGTTTACTTTTGCTCTGAGGTTCTTTTATACTGTCCTGACATTGTAAAGCTTAAGAATGACATTTTTCAGAAAAATAAAGTAATTTTGCTGTATAGAAAGATCAAACTCATAAAAAGTAATTACACTGTGATGTTTTGTAATGTTTGTTTTGTTTCACTTTGCCTTTGATTGAGACATATATCAAAATATGGTCAGCCCTACATTCATTAATCAGTTACACTATTTTAATTTGGGATTTATCAGCAAATTACTACTCTCTTCCTGTTCTGTAACCCAGCCTTCTTCCTTTACACTGCAAATGACTTCAAATTAGGTATATGAAAAAAAATTCTATGCAAAGTGAAGTGTTCTTCACCGCTTCTCCATGACTTGGGCAACAGAGTTTTATGAAGTGTCTCTAGTGGGTTCCTATTCACCAACTCCAGGAAGTTCAAATTCATCTATAAAGCCCCATCACCATTTGAATACTGTCAAAAGAAATCTAAGTGTTGTGTCAGTGACATGGCAGTTGAGTGCATTAGTCAGTCAGATCCTTTGCTATCAAATATGATGGGAAAAAATTCTGGCATTAGAGAGGTCAGACTTATGCTGACTTAATACATTGTAGTAGCAAGTTTCTATATGAAGATCAAATTTGCAAGAGGTATTTTCTCTCCTCTTTCTCTCTCTCCCCACTATTCTCTTTCTTTTTTCCTTGTTTTGATTGCACATATATGTATATGTATACACGTATCTCAGGGAGAAAATCTAAATGATTACATAGATATAATTTTACATATCTGGCTTGATAAAACTAGCCAATTTAATGTTTATATGTGCTTTTTGAAAGCTAAATTATATAGGAGATATTTGTCACAGTTGATTAATTTTTGCATGAAAAATAAATACATAGAAACATAGAACTGTTGGTGTTGGAAGGGACCTTAAAAATCATCTGTCATTGGCAGAGTCATATTTCATTAGATCTGGCTGCTGAAAGCCACATCTATCTTGGCTTTGAGCAGTTTCAGGGACAGATTATCACAGTTTCTCTGGGCAGTGGAATGACTCATCACTCTCAAAGTGAAGAAATTCTTCCTCATATCTAATTTAAATGTACCCTCTATTAGCTTAATGCCGTTGCCTCTTGTACTATCTCTACATACCTTTGTAAAAATTCACTCCCTAATTTTCTTCTAGTCCCTTTTATGTACTAGAAGACCACTATAATGTCTCCCTGTAACCTTCTCTTCTCCAACCTTAATGGTTGTTCTCTTCAAACAACCTTAATTCTCTCAGCCTCCTTTCTTAGGACAGATGCCCTGGCTGCCTGGTCATCTCTGTGGTCTCTGCTGGACTCAATCCTACAGGTTTACACACATCTTTACCAGAGGTCCCAGATCTGAACACAGTGCTTCAGATGGGGGCTCATGACGGTAGAGTAGAGGGGGACCATAATTTGTCTTTCCCTGCTGGCCATAGTTCTTTGGATTGCAGTCCAGAATATGGTTGTCTTTCTGGGCTGCTAGTCCATGTTCCTGACTCATATTGAATTTCCTATCAACTAATACCCTCAAGACTTTCTCAGTAGGGATGTTCTTAGTCTTTTCTCCACCTAGCCTCTATTTCTGCCTGGGTGTACCCCAAGCCAAGAGCAACATCTTGCAGTAAGCCTTGTCATACTTTCTGAAGTGTCCAGTGCAAATTTGCTGAGAGTGCATCTAATCCAACTGTCTGTTTCACTGCCAGTCTCCGTACCAATCTTGAAGAATACTACTCATCACTGGTCTCCACTAAGATATCAAACCCTGTACTGCAACACACTGAGTGCAGTATTCCTGCCAATTCCTTACCATTGTGTGGTGTACCTGTGAAACCCATGTAACCCCGAATTAGAGACGAGGAAGTTGCGTGGAACAGTAATAACTGCTTTACATAAGTCTATCTTTACACGAGGTAGATGATGTCATTTTCTCTCTCCTTACCTACCAATGTTCTTACTCCATCACAGAAAGCTGTTATTGAACACCATCGTTGTTGGGCACAATTTGCTCTTAATGAAACCATATTGACTACCACTGATCACCTCTCTGCTTATCATGTGACTTAGCATATTTTCAGGAGTATCTGCTCCATTGTATTACCAGGCACAGAGATGACAGTGAATATCCTGCATTTCCCTGACATTTCTTTTCCTTTTTAAAAATGAGGGTTATACTTCTTATTTTCTAATCAATGGCAACTTCACTAGACTCCACGACTTCCCAAGTGTAATAGGTAGGAGCTTAGCAACCTCATCTACCCATTCTCTTAGGTTCCTCAGGTGCATCTTAATAGGTCCTGTGGACTTTGTGAACATTGATGTTCCTTCCTTACGTGTTTTCAAACAGGCTATTCTCCTTCAGTGGGCAGTTTTTAATACACCCAGTCCATGCTTTTGCATTCTACAGCTTGGGTGGCGTTAGAATACTTGCCAGAGAAAACAGAGGCAAAAAAATCATTGAGTAGATCAGCATTTTCCGTGGCCTGGGTAACTAAGTCTCCTGTTTCCCTCTGGAGAGGATTTTCATTTTTTCTTCTTTTTATCAACTATGTAGCTATAAGTAGCCTTTCTTGTTCCTCTTGATGTCCCTGCTCAGATTTAATTCTGTCTGGGCTTTATCTTTCTTAATGCGACCCTTGGCTGCACAGACAATGTCTCAGTATTCCTATCAGGTTACCTGTTCTTGCTTTCATCCTTTGTATGCTTCCTTTATGTGCCAGTTTGTATTGGAGCTACTTGTTTATCCATGCAGGCCTCCTGGTATTTTCAACTGACTTCCTCTTTGTTGGGATGCATCACTCCTGAGTTTGGAGGAGGTGATCCTTGAATATTAGCTAGCTTTCTTGGACCATTGTTCCATCTAGGGCTTTATCCCACAGTACTCTACCAAGCAGATTCCCAAAGAGGGTGAAGTCTGCTCTCCCAAAGTGCAGGGTAGTGAGCTTGCTAAGTGCACACCTCAATCCCCTGATGAGCTCCATCATTTTATGATTGGTACAACCAAGGCTGCCCTTGAGCTTCACTGGCTTGCATCCAGTTCTGGAGCCCCCAGTAGAAGAAGGACTTGGAGTTGTTGGAGCAGGTCCAGAGGAGAGCTACAAAGATGATAAGAGGACTGGAGTACCTTCCCTACAAAAACAGGCTGAGATAACTGGGATTCTTCAGCCTGGAGAAGAGAAGGCACCTAAGAAACCTTATAGCAGCCTTCCAGTACCTGAAGAAGGCCTACAGGAGATCTGGGAAGGGACTTTTTATAAGGGAATGTGATGACAGGATGAGGGAAAATGGTTTTAAACTGAAAGAGGGTTGATCTAGATTAGATATTAGGAAAAAAATCTTTACTGTGATGGTGGTGAGACACTGGAACAGATTGCCAAGTGAAGCTGTGAATGTCCCCGCCCTGGAAGCATTTGAGGCTAGGCTGGATGGTGCTTTGTGCAACCTGGTCTGGTGGAAGGTGTATATAGCATATATGTATATGCTATATACATATAGCAGTGAAGTTGGAAATAGATGATCTTAAAGGTCCCTTCCAACCAAAACCATTCTTTGATTCTATCATTCTATGATTCATACTTCCAATGTGTCCCTCCTTGTTGGTGAGAACAGCAGTACCAACTGTCTTTGTTAGTTCTTCTGTCACTTGAAGTGGGAAGATATCATAAAGATGTTCCAGGAACCATTTGAATTACTTAATGTCCTGCTCTGTTGTCCTTCCAATAGTTACCAAGGTGGTTGAAGTCTCGCATGTGGACCAAGGTTAAAGGGCCTCACGTGCTCAGTCTGCCTGATTAGGTGGCCTGTAGCAAAGCTCCACTATTATGTCACCTGTTCCTGCCTTCCCTTTAACAATCTCTCTGTCATTTCCTGATGCATCCCCAGACACAGCTCCATGAACTCCAGTTGGTCGCTGATATAGATGGCAACATCTCATTCTCACTTTCCCTACCCATCCTTCCTAAGGAGCCTTTACCTTTCCATTCCAACAATCCAATCATAGAAGCCATCTCATATCACAGTCGTAGACCTGCAGGCATCCACATCTCTAACTCCTCATCTTTGTTCCCCCTACTGCATGTGTTTGCATAGAGATATTTGCATATTTTAGGAATATGCCTAAGAGTAATTAAAATAATCTACATAAGTCAGATGTACTTGCTAAAATTAATTTCAGTCCTTGTGAACTCTCTACATATGTTATTTACAGTACATGAATAAAAGTTGCTACTTACATGATTGAAGGAAGAGTGAAGAAAATGCCAGTTCTGGCTTTCAGTGGCAGTACTGCACCCAGGTGTGGACACCTCACAAAGGAGAGGCGTAGACCTATTGAAGTTCATCCAGAGGATGGCCATAAAAATGATCTGAGGAATGGAGCAACTATCCTATGAAGACAGGCTGAGAGAACTGGGGCTGTTAGCCTGGATAAGAGGAGGCTCCGAGGTGATCTGATCGTGGCTTTTCAATGTCTAAAGGGGGGTTACAGGAAAGAAGGGGATAGACTCTTTAGTGATAGGACAAGGGGAAATTATTTCAAACTTAAAGAGAGTAGATTTAGGTTGGGCATAAGGAAAAAGCTTTTAACAGTGTGGGTTGTGAGGCTCTGGAACAGATTGTCCAGAAATTTAGTGGTTTCCCTGCCCTTGCGATATTCAAGGTCAGGTTGGACCAGGCTCTAAACAACCTGATCAGTGGATGTTCCTGTTCACTGCAGGGGGGTTGGACTAGATGACTTTTAAATATCCCTTCCAATTCTTAAGGATTCTGTGATTCTGTGATATTTGTCTTGCTGTAAAACTTCTATGTATTAGAGGGAAAATCTCCATTATTACTCCAATAGGTATACTGTCTTTCCAGCTTGTATACACATTTTTTTTGAGCTGAGGAGTTCTTGGTAAAAGAACTGACTTCTATATGTGGAAAATGGCTAGTAGCTTGAGGTGTTAATGATAACTGAAGAAATTAAGAAATAATATAATCTTAATATATATGACTTGATGACATAAATTAATCTGACTTTTCATTTCAGTATTAGTCTTGCTTTAAAAGATTATCTATTTCTAACCAATTTTTACAACTCATGATTTATGATTGCCTTCTGAATGTAGAACATTAATACAGTCCCTCAGTAGGTATGTTTATCCAAGACACTGAATATTTACAGGACAAGCAGAATCACAGAGCGCAGGAGATGACATATTTATTGACGGAAACACTGTTTTGTCAATATCACCAAAGTGAAGCTGTGTCATATTGAACCACGTTCCCCAAAAGATCTAGTATGGTGAACTTGCACTATTAGGCTTTTTTTGTTATGTTTTTGTGGCGCTTCATATTTGAAAAAATAAAAAATGTTGTGAGATATTTTAGTCGGGAAGTAGGAATATTTGTTGAGCATTTCTTGGCCTTCTGTGTCTACTAGTTGACCAGATTATGGTCCTGGCTTAAGATGTAGCACTTCAGGATGCATATTCAGTTAGCATCGATTTGGTGTTGCATCTTGCCCTTCATTTTGCATGGAGACACTACACATACCTGTGTAAGAAATACACAAGATAATACATTGAACAACCTTCACTGTGCTACAGTTTTGCTGTGCTTCCTGAGGCATGTCTTTCTCTCAGTACTGGATGGAATAAGTGAAGCTACTTAGGAAGAAATACAAGAGCATAGACATGAAAATGCAGATGGTAACTTCAAGAGTACCCCAGAACTGGTATGTCTATCTACACATGACTATACAACAAACATACTAATATGTATAAATATGCATAGGAACTATGATATGATTTATCTAGTATAAGGCATATGAGATTATAATGGCACGATCGTCAATGGAAAAAAATATATAATAATATGCAATAATATATAATNCTGAATTCACTGACATTCCATAGAAGAAGCTGTACCACCCATCCCACTTTTCTGAGTTATTCAGCTATTCCTAAACCTCTTTCTCCCTCTCTTATTATGAGAGTTTGAAGCTGAACTAATGTATTTATTGAAAATATTTTTTTGGAAAAAGTTTACTCCTACATACTTTTCAGGTCAGTCATCTTGAGGCAAGGTGTAGAGTTGCAGTGCAGTTATAAAAGTGGCGGCAGAAGAAGAAAATCTCCTCTGACAAACAGCATGACCTTAATGAGAAAAATACGACACATTTTCAGACTGGTGAGTTGAGTGTAAATTTTCAGTATTTGCTAAGCTGAAAGCCTTATTGTTTCACAGTTGGAATTTACAGGTAATCAAAAATGACTCCATTCTAGTGTTGGGGATCTTCCACTCAAATTTCACTCAATAAGCTTTCAAACAGCCTTAAAGTCAAGCCAGATCTCAACCGTACTCCAAAATGCCATGAATCCTCTTCTACACATGGACATAGCTTTTTAATTATTATTAACCGGAATCACTTGACTTTACAGTGATTTATGGACCTTTATGAGATGGAGCCTTGCAGTGCAACGTGGTTACCATGGGCAGAGTATGAATCACAGCAGGGAACATACAGGTGGCGTAAAGCTTTACTGAGTCCAGTCTTCAAAAGCGACAGTGTTCTGCAGTTTGCTGCAAAGGCTGCACATTATGCTGTTTTAAAGGAGGCAACATAGAGATGATATAGAGATGTTGTCACTGATTCTCTACAGACTACTCCTAAAATAATAACAGGACATTAAGTGGGATGGTGAATGTGGGGGCTGAGGCGAGAGTGGAGTCCAGCACAGAAAGTGAGGACATGAGCTGGAATGGAAAGTGGGGTGCAAAACAGAGTGCATACAAGGATGACTGATTAGAATGATTCCTGGGAATCATTTCCTGTCCTGGAAAAGGACAAATGCTGAAAGTCCTCCACAGACATTTTGACCCAGTTATATTTAACATCCTGCAACTCAGCGCTCCTCAACCATTTGGCTCAAGACACTGTGCATTTTATGCACAATCCAGTTATCTCTAAATACAGCCCATCCTTCCTACCAATTTCATTGGGAAGATAAACCACTCTGATAACAGTTGGTCCCTTGAGTTTAAATATTCTTATACCATATGTTCTACATTTACATTTTCCTCTATTTTTCTCTAAAGTCACCAACCCTGTAACTATTTCAATGTCAAATGTTTGGTGGGAAAGAAACTTGTGTAAAAGAGGCATACAGTTCTTGAGCAGATATTTATTTTGTGTAGAAGAATGATACAGGTTATACCCTGAGAATCTTACCTGTAAGCCTCATTTTCGTTCTGAGCACAGTTTCATTAATGCAAGGCTATCTGTGCTTGTGGGGTTTTGTTCTGTGTAGTATAAACAGTTCAAAACAGAATAAAATTGTTAATTCCAAAATGCTAAAAGTTGTGCACTGAAATTTTGATTCTCATAATATTTACCTCCTTATAAGCATTCTGAAAAAAGATCTGTGAACTTAAAAAGTAGTCCATGGCTCTGGGAAGGCTTGTTGTTTTAGGTAAACATCACTGACAATGACTAATATAGTGAGATTATTGCTGCTACAGAGTTAAGGAAAATGGAAATGTTGGTGGGTTTTTTGTTTCTCTGTTTTTTAAAATGAATCTACAGTGCACCATAAGGTTCATTTGAAGCATATATTCTTTATACCAATAGAAATGTCATACAGTGCATTTGTCCAACTTTATGACTGTTGCAGTTGTTTAGTTTGTTAGTTTAGTAGTTTTGTCTGTGTCAGTCTTTTTGAAAATTATTTACTAAATTAACTAATTCAATTTTTCTTGAAACAGCATTTAAAATGTGATATTTCCCTCCCTGACCCATTTTCTGAAGTAATGTTTTGTAAGGATTGTGGCTGCCATCACAGAGAGTGAGTGATCACTCATGCTTCTTAATAACTAACTGCAAATCACAGGAGGCAAATTTCTTCTGCTGGGTGGGAGGTGAATGGGAAATCCGGTTTTGAACTATAATGTCCTGCAGTAGATGATGAAAGTATGGAGATTTTGAAAGAAAATTTTCTTCAGGTATTAAAAGAAAAAAATCTAATTTGTTTACAGATATGATAAGTATGCAACATACTCCTAATATATTTCTACAGTTAGTTGAATATTCACAAAAAAAAATTGTGTGGAATGCACTCAATTTTCCTCTTCTCTGCTATTTGCGATTACTTAATGCACAATATGCTTTTAAAACAGCATCTTGAAAACAGAGAGCATTATATAGACATTGTGTAGAAATCTACAACCACAGTATCCTGAAAGGAAGCTCTCATGGCTGTAATACTTTTCTTTGACATCTAAACTGAACGATAAATTTTGTGAACCAATTTGTTTGAAAGTTGAAAAGGTTGTGGTTTGTAATGGCCAGAGAGAAAACAGTTCTGAACTGCAAGAAATATACTCATGGCCAACAAAGGAATACTCCTGAATTCCTGTATTCCTGTAAAATATTCACATAGAGAGCAGTAACAGTATTTTATATGTTGGAAATTGTATTTAAGAAAGCACTAAAAGACGTTGCAAAAAAAATATTGTTCGGTATATATATATATGTTTCTAATGAGGACTAGTAAGAAAAGTATTAGGAAAACTTAGCAAATAATGTGATATCTCACTAATGTATGGAATCTGAATTTTTAAGAGCACACAGGGTTTATCTACATCCACACAACAATTTGCAGAATTCTGCAATTCAAAATAAAAAAAATGTTCTATTGGATTTTCAATTTCAACTTCCTATTGGGGCAATATTATTCACAAACAAATTCTTCCCATCAGAGTAAAGAACTTTATACTTCATTTAACTCTGGAGTGACTACGTTAAAATGTAACTTCTATTCTGTGTCACCTCTGCGCATTTTCTCTGTTGCGTCCTCCATTTTCCTGTTTATTTAATCCTGGAGAAAAGAAACAAGGTTGAAATAGTAATAGAATGAAAAACCCATCTACATTCCAATTACTTATTTAGAGCATATACTTCTTAATCTCCAAAGTATGTAAATTCCAGTATACAAGGACAAACATTCAATTTTTCACAAGGCAGAGCAAACAAGTTGTATCTCTGAAACTATGTAAAATAACTTATAATAATTTTCCATCAAGTGCTTCCTTTGAGAAGTTTGCATGGACTTATGAAACAGCAGAGCATAGGCATAAACAAAATCTTGTAGATAAATGGCAATTCAAATCTATTTATGATAACCATCAGTATGTCTTCACTGAAAACCCCTTCTCATCAGATCTGATTGCCACTACAGTACTCTACAATTGTGAAGATAAGAGGATATTATTTTCTGGCATTTCATTCTTTTTCTCTAATTTTTTATTTTATTTCACCTCATTCTTTATCCTCCAAATGCAAAATTATAATAACTTGTCAGTCACATCTTATAGTGTAAGAAAATTGCAAATTAGATTGGAAAGGGATGGCAAAACATATAACCCATCTATTCTGTAATCAAATATCTCTCTAGGTCTAATCAGTAAAAGAACAAGCCAGCCGAAATGCTTGTGCACATCTTTACATGATATTCACAGTGTCATCTGAACCAAGCGAAAGATTGTATAGGGATTCACTCCTCTGAGACCTGCTGCAGTATTGATTCTTCATTAAGATACTGAATAGAAAAAAGAAATTCTACATGACTATTAAAATATGCCCCTGAAAACTGAAGTACCCTTGGCTTTAAAAATTCTTCTCAGACAAATTTTAACACACACCTTAGTAAACAATCCAGTAATCATTTTGAATCAGACAATTGACTTAAGAGTCAAAAAATTCATATAGTAGTTGAAGAGTAGTAAAAATTATCAAAAATTTCTTATTCTGCATTTTCTTGGGTATTGATTCATTGCTATATAACAAAAAAAAATAGAAAAATGCAATTATAGCAGTACTCTGTTCATGCTACTATACTTACTGGTCTATCAGGTTTTCCAGTTTTAACCCATATTTTAACAGGGTTTGAAACCCAGTAGGAATCCTCTACCCACAAGATCAGCTGTTCTTCAAGGTTTAAATCCGTAAAGAAACATGCATTTAAAATACTTTGAGCCTTGTACTGATCTTGATACTGTATTAATGGAGCACAATCTTTCTAGACCTTCTTTTTAAGGAATAATTATGATTAAACATTATGTATAAAATCAGCAGTTCTACACAATAGTGTTTGAACACTCTGGAGATTTCAAAAATGGAGAAAGTATTACGTCACATGCTACTGTAATGACTGGAGTATTTTTGTGCATAATAGTGTGAACCCACTACACCTGCCACTAGATCAGCATTTCTTTATATGGTAAAGATGTTTGATGAAATGGTAGTGAAGAGCTAACTCTTATGGTGAGGCACAGATGATTGTTGAACTGGATAGAGCTTTAGTGACATACAGTAAGATTTCAGAAGGATGGGAAGAGGTGTGCTACCTTAAAAAATAAGGACTGAGATGTATCTACTTATTTTATCTACTAAGAAGCAGGGGCCAAATCTGGAAGATTACACTTAAACATTTATTTAGCTTTGTTATCATGAAAATGATGTTTAATAATTTCTTTCTATCTTTAAGTACCCACAGAATTAAAATGCCTTTAATCAAATTTTAACCGGTTCCTTAATTAATGCTTTTTAGTTCACTGAATGGGAAAACACTGTCAAATAAAGAATATTCTATCACATATATTCTGTCATAGAATGAGATATCATGCTTCAGATTTTCCTATCCTGCCTCAGCAAGGTAATAGGAATATTAAAAGAGCAGTCCTAATAAGGGTTTGACCATTTTTAAGCTTTACGGAGTGGGTGTAGACCTTGTTTTTGATTCTCATCTGTAAAATTATCTTGGAAACATTCTGAGGATCAGCCATAAGTACAGATAAGCTAGAGAAAGGCAGGCCTGAAATGAGGAACATGTTTAAGAGTTGTTAGTTTGGAATACCTGGATGAACACTTTGGAAGCAGTACTTCTGGAATCAGCCCTGCAATATATCTTCATACTACAAACTGAAGAACAAAACACAAATAAAATCCAAGTACTGATACAGACAGATGTTAATTTTTGCTGATTTTAGGGAAGGAACAGTAGAATTTATCATAGACATTTCAAAAATCTATTTCTGTTGAAATTAATTACAGGTGACACTTGAAACATTGCCTATTTACAAATTTCATGTTTATTTTACAAAGCATATGAAGTACATTATGTTAAGTGGCATACAAAAATCAGTTTTTCCTTCCTTTATTCTTTGGTACAGTTCTGAAGTTAGCATTGGAGAAATTATTAGTTTTAAATCAACACACATGATAAAACTTCACACATTAATATTTACCCCACAGTGAAAAGGGTTTTGTTAAGAGTGGGTTAACCATGGTTAGTAGGTTAAAGTGTACAGACAGCAGGTTAAAGTGTACTGAACCAAATTTATTGAGAGAGACATGACAGTGCTGTGTCTTGTGGAGCTCTGTGTTGTGAAGGGATGTTGCTGTCTCTCTAGGTGATGGAGGAGTCAGTGACAAAATGAGGTAGTGACCCACTCAGAGATGTCTAACATACGCTGGCACAGATGCTACCAGACATCTCCCACAGGGAAAGAGACAGGGAGTGATTATTGAATATTAGGGAAATTTGTATCAGAGAGGATTAAAGCTTCTTTCTCTTCTTTCCCCTTTTTCGGGGGGAGGGGAGGAAAAGGAGAGGGATCGTGTCATTGCCCTTCTATAGTGAAGGACAAAAGATAAGCAACTCAAGTTCAACTTTATGATCTGCCCCCACAAAGCCACATGTTTGAGCAACAGTAGATTAATGTGGAGACCTCTGGAGATAAGAGTTTAAATCTAGGTCACATCCCTATGGTAGCATTTTGAGATGAAATATAAAAATGTTCATGCTATTTTTGCTCTGAGGATAGAATGAAATTGTTCACTGCCATATTTTACATTTTATTTTGTAAATTGTTTGATTTCACCAGATCTAAAATTCAGTGACATGTCAAATGAATGTGTTATACCAAAGTTGTTTATTAGTCATTTGTTCTCCTCTGTTACCCATATTAATGAAATGCATAAAGCAAATTCATCTTAGGGATACATAGACACACACCACTACGGGAACAAAGGAACAAATAGCCTAATTTTTAACTGAGTGAAATTGCTCACAGGAGGAAAGCTGGTGGTTCAAAAAGAGAAGAAGATTTGCAGAAATAATGAATAGAAAAATAGTAAATGTCATTTTTGTGGCACACTGTAGAGTCCATGTAGCGCATTTCATACAAATCCTGGCTGAATTTGTTAAGAGTTTGACAGAATGAGAAACATGTCGGAGGAATAAAAATGTACAAGTCTGAATAAAATATAAGCAAATTTGGGAGAATTTCTTATGACTGATACGTCTTTCTCATTGCAATATTTCTTAGCAGTACGCCTGCACATAAAAATGAAGATAATAAAAATGAATTCAATAATAAATTGAATATTTACTTGAAATACATGGACTTTTATTTTCTCCTAGTAGGATTTTTATTTTGTATTTTTGAGAGAGAGAAATAGAAGGAGAANTGAGGGATTAGTGGGATTTCCTATTGTTTATAGTTCCCAGAAATAGATTTTAAAGTGTTTTTTAAAGGGAGGAAAGTTGTGCCACTTTTTGTCTCCCAGAATTTTGTCTTCATAGGAAACAGACTCTGGCATCAGATATATAAGCACAGTGTAAGCCTATAAAAATTGATTTTAGGACCTACTTATACTACTCTCCTATACAAACATGTCTCAAAAGCACAAAAAAAAAAAAA
>VXAB01007946.1:48446-60200 GCA_013399175.1 Odontophorus gujanensis
TTGTAGGATTTTTATTTTGTATTTTTGAGAGAGAGAAATAGAAGGAGAAAGAAGTAAAGTATCCAGTTGAAAGATTTTTGTCAGGTAATTTTTAAAAACATCTTCCCCAGTGGAGAAACAATTACACATCAGGTTTTGGATTTCCTGATTTTGCCAAAAGATACCACAGGATAAGAATAATTTGTCAGGAGGACAATATTATCAGAGAAAAGAGAAAAATTGTTACCAGAGGACCCAACTGTAGAAAGTTAATTGGTTCACAGACTCAATACCCATTATAATCTTTCACACCATGGTTTCTTTTCTGCATTACTTTCTTGAATGTTGGGTGTTATAANTTTCTTCAGAAATACCACCTTCCATCTCTAGTGTTATCCAAGTGACCTTGGTGTAATAGCCTGTATTCCATAGCTGTTCTTCTGTATCTTTGCCTGAAGTCTTTGATGGTTACTTCAGTCAGTGAATGGATCCCAGGTGTAACGATATTTTCAAAACAAACTGTTTCAGAGGAGCATTGAGACAAATTATAGTCCTAACAGTATTTACAATTTTTCTGAATGATTTTGACTGAAAATGCCAATATTTTTAGATTTTGTGTAAGTGGATTTTAACTTAACTTTCAAAACCACCTATTAGTTTACGTTAACATAACTGTCAACTATTAATATGTTCCTGGATACATTCTTTATTCTTCAAAAAGAGATTTGCTTTGAGAAGCATTTAAAAAAAATAACAACCAGAGACTAGACTTTCTGCTCTTTAGTTCAGCAATTTAATTTTGGATGACTAAAAAAAGCAAGATTGTCTGCTTAATTATACATCAACAAAATTTGAACAAAAGAGCTGGGAGGTCTATGTGGAGACAAAGGCTACAATTCAGAAATATATGTCTTTACTTTTAAAAATGAATCTTCTACTCCTTTGTTCCCTCTGGTTTTATTTATATCTTTCCAGGTTTAATAACATTTTCTCCAGAGGTAAGGAGGAAATAATACTGCAGGGCTAATTCAAAGAGGAATGCTGATGGAGGTTGTGAGGTGGTCTGGCACAAAGTAGAAAAATGAATGTAAGAAAACATCATGCAGCTAAATCAGTGCCAGAAAATGATGCCATCTAAGGAGTGAAAGCAACATAGTCAGATACACAACAGTATGACTTTGATATAACCCTACAGGCAGTCCTACACCCGCAAGCATTCAGCACTGAACACAGCCACATTGCTGGCAGTGAATCCGTACAAAGGACTAGCCACAGGCCATGATGCCACTGCAGGAAGAATATATATTTCAACATTTGACATCTTGCTCTAACAGCTGCCAAGTTTGGCTGTAGCTATTGACCTGATTGCTCAAGGATAGAGAGAAAGAAAAAAGAGGCAATATAAACATATGATAGTCAGAGATTTAAAGATCAAAAGAGTCCATGTAGATACATGAGCTGATCAGCTTGAGAAATAAAATCTGTAAAATTATTAAAAACAAAACAAAACAAAATGAAAAAAAATCAAACCACTCATTTTTGAAGTGATTTAGTAGAATGGAGATAAATGGTTATATTTTTGCTATTTTTGGAAGGAAAACTAGATGAATGCTGAAGAATTTCACTGCATGCCCATACTACTGCATGTTTAATAATTTTCAGTATCTCAGGTGAATTAGAATTATTTCCAAAGTGCAAAGTATTACCCTGGTAACTGATGAGAAAATTTGGACCAAAACCAATGTCTTGTCAGAGGCTGATCATTTTTAATGAGAAACAAAAGAACTAAAACCTGCTAATTTCCAGTGTACTTCCTATCTCTTTACAACCAGACCCTCTGACTTAGCATAACCTTTGATGGTGTTGGTTCTATTCAGAATTTTCTCTTTACCTTTTCTTTCACTGTTTTGTGCAGCAGTAAAATATCATGGCAAGTGTTGTCATTTACTCCAAGGCAGATTTATCAGGGCATCTGAGGCTGGGGTTGTGTAGTCATAAATCTCCATTAATTCTTCCCCTAATGATGCATAGTATACGTGTCACAATGAGCTGTAACTGAACAGATCTGCTTTTCTGCTATTGCTAGTCTGTGGAGGCAAATGCAATTTTTCTTTTTATTTGTTTGTTTGGATAAGATGAAAGAAACATGTATTTTCTTTTTATTTCTAAAATCAATTACTAGAATAGTTTACCACCTCTATCTCCTGGATATGTTTAAAGGCATGGGTATGAAGAAAGCACTCATATATTTGTCATTTTCTTATGGATAAAAAGCTATGTAGCACACTGGTAGTACATGCTCTAATATTCTGTAGTCTGTGGCTGAGATGTAGAGCTAAGAAGCTCTAGAAAAATGGAAACTGTGAACTCTAGCTAAGAAAAAGGACTAAATGTGCAAATCTTCTGCTCTTAAAATGTGATCTCTGTTCAAATTAACCCAATATTTCTCTAAAGAGAAGTGATGTGCAGGCATGCCTCTAATTCAAAGATACACAAAACTAAAATAAAAGGAAGTTTAGGAAATTATTGTAACATTATAACTTTTAAAACATACTTAAAAATATAGGATTTTTTCATGAAATTTCCCTGAAAGAACTTTCTTCATATATTCTGAAAAGTGTACTTTTTCTTTTACATTTAAGCAGTGAATCTATGAATTTGGTTGCATATTTCAGAGGCTTTTTATTATTCTTTGAACTATGAAAAGTGGTAGGTAGGAATCTAAGCTCATATATGCTGGTTCTTTCTACAAATTTTATGAATCCTATGTCTTCTGACCTATTACTTTATGAAAAGTAATTACTGACTTGCCAGATGAGTCACACTTTGACAGCTACTCTGAAAGTGTGTTCTCTCCAATTTGGGTAAAGCAAAGAGACAAACAGTGAATAACATGGGAATTATACAAACAGCTATAGCAATTCAACATCACAAGTCACTTGTGAAATCTGTAATATGTGAGGAGATTAGTAAGTGAATATATGTACAATTGAGTATAAAAGACAGACTGAAGATTTAAAGGTGACCTGCAAGGGATGTTTTGTTTTATATTCCCTGAAATGAATTTTGAGATTATTTATTTATTTATTTTCCCCTCCCGTTTTTGACAATGCAAAACCCAAATCCTTTATTTCCATCTCGTTCTTAAAGACAAAAGGAATGTGAATCCTCTTCCTTATTTATTTTCATTCTGTTAGAGGGATTGGAGAATGTAGACTAGTTTTGACAGCAGCTGAGAAGGATATTGTGGAAGATTTCAATAAAATCATTCTTAAATAAATGTTTACTTTGACCAATAAAGTACAGACAAAGAAGTTTGCCTGAAAATTTCATTCCTTCAGTTCATATTTGGTTTTGTAATATTGTCCAACCTTGTCCACAAAGAGCTTTTTGCTTGATGGCCCCCCAGTACATGTCATTTCTGGGGATTAAATGGTGGTTGGTTGTCTGGAGCCTCCGGAGTTGCCTCCTGTTTTCCTGCCATTCAGCAGCTTGTCAAAGGGGCAGTGCTGGTCAGATCAAAATCATCTACCCTGATGGTATATTTCTTACTCAGTTTAGGGAGAAAAATTATATATTGACACGCATTGCTGAAATTTTGTATTAGAGTTACTTTCTTTGGAATGCACAAAGTTAATTTACCTCATTTTATCACAGAGTTGATCAGCATGCTAACACCACCCAAACTGTGGACTGATGCACATTTAGATAATGGTAAGGAGAAAACTGTAGCATGAACTGTGAAAACAAAGTCAAGAGTACTTAAAAGTAATGGGAAGAAACAGTGAGTCCTCGTCATTATGGCCTTTCCCATCCTTACTCTCTCTTTCCTCTCAACCTCTCATCCTTCCTAAGTCTTGCAGATAAGCAGAAGGGACTATTCATTTTTATCTGTTTTAAGAGTAACTGACAATGTATCTTCCTGCCTTCATCTGGTCAGCCTGAAGCTTTCATCTGTGTTCTCTGCGGAGCACACTGCAAATACTGTCAATTAAAAAACTGAAGCGTATCCTTTCCATAGAAACACATTTTGTGCCACAGTTTAGTGCTTTCTCCATGTGGATTCATACCAGCTGAGGAGCTTATTCTAGAAGTACAGCAAGACAGCAGCTCTTGAGTGTTTGTTTTTTAAATATTGGATTATGTTTACATGTTCCTATTAATAGAGGTTGGCATTTAACTGAATACACACTGTGTCAGTTGCTTGAGATTCCTGGATGGGAATAAAATAAACATCATGATTCATTTACTGAAGCTGTAGAAAAAAATCTCTCAAGAAATGAAAGGTTTAAGATGGAAACATTTCCCTTCCTCTTGTGCAGGCAGCATGCTGAAGTTAAACTTGTGATGTGCATAGGTGAGGTAAGTACAGCTGCCATGTAAACATACAGATAGATAGTTATAATAGCATAGAAGAGGCAAACAGTAAGAGCAAATACAATAATTTGAAAATACATATATATGGGAGTACCATATCACATTGTCTTTGTCCAGTATATGAAATAAAAGGTTTCATATTTCCTGGGTTAAATTCGTCTATCTTTATTTTGATGAAATTATCTCTGAGGTCAATAACTGGTTTAAGGGAAGACAAGATCCACCATAAAGTTTCCTGCTTGCTTTGCAAAAGTTAAAAATTGATGTTCACGTAGTGAGTATTAGTGAGTAGTGGGCTGATTCTGATTTCAAGCAAACACAAATCAGAACTGACTGTCCTGAAGTCAGCAGAGTTACTGAGATGTGAAGTTCCTGGTGAATCACAATGAGACTTATGGATGTGTTTCTAACTGGGTAAATTACCTCGTTGTTTTTTTTTTTTTTTTTTTTTTTTTTTTTTTTNGCTAACAAATGCTTGTTCTGGTTAAAATAATTTTAACCTTGCTCCTCTTTCATGTTTTTTTTTTTTGTTTGTTTGTTTATTTTTGTTTGTTTGTTTGTTTTTTTAATTCAGATATGTGAAAGAATAGACTAGGAGAACCACCTGAGAAATATTACTTGAAGTGCAAAAGCCTAAGATCAGCTGAGTTAAAGGAATATCAGATAATATGTATACCATTAAATGGTGCCCAGAAATACTCCTTGTTGCAAGATCTTGTCAGCATCTATGCTGTCAATACATTACAATTCCTTCTTCATTTTTGGCCCAGACAGTTCCCTGACACAGAAGCAATGACGAACAGCTTTCCCAAAAAGCATCCTGTGTGTTACCTTCCTATTCTGGTGAATAGGATAGTTCAATACTGCATACCTGCTATTCATGACAGCTGGGGTTATTTCCAAATAATGTTCAGGACATATGTAACTCACAAATAATCTTGGAGCCATATTTACTTTACAGTCCTTGCCATTTTGTTTTATTTGTTTATGAAGAATTTAGGGCATTTTTAAAGAAAATTCTCTGATACACTACTTGCCTTCTGCATCTCAGAACAGAACAATATGGGAGTTTTAGGGACTTTTTTGTTTAGTTCTCTGTATGGTGGAGCTCTTGGTCCTACTGTACAGACAGAAAATATAACACCGTCCTACCCAAGAGAGGAGGCAGAATATGGAGTGGTAGAATTTATAAAAGACAAAGCAAGAGGTAATGTTTTTATGATACAAAATCACAGCTAAGAAAAAAAGAGATGGCACTTGTTACCCAGTGAGAGTAAATCACTAGACGTGGATTTCAAGGAAGAAAGCTAAGGAAGGAACAAAGGGAGGGGTGGGTAGCCTGTCCCTTATTAGCTATGCACAACTAAGTGTGCTCTATACATGACCAGAAAGAAATGATGCCTGGGTTTCCCCTCCATTTTCAACTGTCTTCCTTCCCTCTTTCTGGATCCTACATCAGTCATTCTGCAAGTATCTGAGGCAAGCTGCTTGTAAACCCAGGTTTGGCTTGAGTTGAAACAAAACAAAACAAATGAAACTGTAAATCAAGCTGTTTAAAGTATCAAGTCATTTCTACAACCTCAGGTTTATGAGTAGTGACATTCTGTTGAGAGGTACTCTTGCCACAGAACACTTTGGATTCTTAGTTTGAAACAAATACCCATATTTGTTTTTGTTGGTTGATCTAACAGGAGAAAAGAAAGTGCATCCTATTTACGTAAAAGAGAATCCCATTGGCAAGATGCATCTGTTGCCACTGCTGATATGAAGCCATGCTGCAGCTGTTAGCCTGACCTCTTTTAAAATGATTGTGATATAGTGTTCTGTTTTGTTTTGTTTTGTTTTCCTAGAAGGGAGAATATTAATATATTTCACAGAAATGCTGTACATATTAACAGTATTCCATCTTAACAGTTTGGAGTTACAGTGCAACATAGTGCTCTGCAAATATGTCCCTCATAAAAATCACGTGAATACGGATACTATGATAAGATTAAGAGTTGTTCTTGCTTCATACACAGTTCTGTTATATTTCTCAGGACAGAATGTTTAGTCTCGATGAAACATGATATATTTCCCATCAAAATGTCCTCACAGTATGGATCAGAGTTGGAATTAATGGGAAAAGTTCTTTCATGGCCCAGTGCTTTCTACTAGCTGTATATGTTACTATTTTGGCTTTGGGGGCCTTGTGGAGAGGGTACTGTGTTTGAATCTGATAATCTTAGGCTAGATAAAACAGCTAGAGAAATGGGAACAGCTAGTATAATTTGCCTCTGTTCTCAAGTTGCGTTGTCTGAAGTGGCCTGAATTTCTTACACAATGTGCTTTATCCCCTGTGTCTACATAGTAGGTCTATTTGAGAAAACAAGGTTTATGTGTTGAAAAATGCTGAAGTGCTGCAGAGGTCAAATGTACATACTATACAGCAAATGCTAGGAGTAATCTGTGCACCTGTATTTTTGGAAAATGTTTCTTTGTGACTTACAGTGAAGTACTTTCTAAAGCTGGAAATGTCTCATTTTTTATTGACTCAAGTTTTCTTTCAGCTTGAAAATTTTAAATTTGAAGATTAGGTTTAGAAAGTGACTTTAAGTAGGCACTTTTTGGTTTGTTAGTTTGAAAAAGAAATACATATTATCTGAGTGCTTGTTTTTCTAACTAAGAAGATGGATCATTCTTCAAGAAATACATAAAAGCATGTAAATTACAAGAATTAGGCTTTATTATGACATAATTACACATTTAAGATGATGATAAAGCTCTCAGCATCTATATGTACCTAGATATAGTTACACATAAGTATCTATTATAGGATCAATACTTATCGTCTTTATTTATGTCTGTTTCCTAAAGAGTAACATGTAAAACCATTATAAAGATTTGGCCAACATAAAAGTGATTAAATTGGTAAAGAAGTAATCCTAATTAAAATGACAGCGAGTCTGAACATGTGAGTAATTCTTCAGACAAAATTGTTCTTACTGAGAAATGCAGAGAGTAATATAACTCCAAGGTTCAAGTCAGTTAAATCCAAAGTCTCTGTAGGAGTAAATCATCATTTTGAACAAGTGCCATGTCTGCAGATAAACTTTCAGATATCATGTTGTCTTGTATAGATTTTTTTTATATATAGCACATGCTGAAAAGTATTTTTTCTTTGCATATGATCAACATCAGCATAAATTCAGTTAAACTTTACAGCATAAGTGCTTGAGAATTGAGTAAAAGTGGCTACAATTTTTTAATTGTAAGATACAAGAGGTTATTGCAAGATCACTAATATCAAGAAATATGAGTTAGACATCCATTTTAATCCTCTAAGATGTTCACCTAATTATAAAAAAAAGAATAATAATATTCAGATGTGACACAGCATTTATGATCAGAACAGTCTGTTTACTTCTCTAGTCTGACATCAGAAGCATGTAGAGATTTTAGCAGAGTGAAGGACAAAAAAAAAAAAATCACAGAAGAAAATCTCTACTGCTCTGATTCAGCTGTATTTTAATTTTAAATTGATATTCTTGTATTTCTGTGTGTTTAGATTTTTCCTCCTCGGTGCAAGGATGACTTTTCTAACATTATGTTTTTAAATCTGACAAGGTCATGCAAGCTAAAAAAAAAGAAGAAGAAGAAGAAGGGTCATCAAAAGGGGAAAAATAACAGAACTACAGTGAAATGGCTCTCTGTTGGCCTTTGTATCGATTCAGAGTGTGTCAAAAGGGTCTTTTGTCGTGCCCCTACCACAGCATACTAATTTGCTAGATCAAGTCTGTCAGAATATCGACTGGAAGTAAAGAACTACAGTGGCAGCTTTTGTGTTTCATACAGCAGGGAGCCTGTGTGTGAAACAGGATTATCAGGGGGTCATGAAGAGAGTCAAGGGATGTCCATCACTTCCCTTCTGGTAATGTAATGGGGCGGGTGCCTGGATGTGATTAAGATGTAGGACACAGGAGGCATAGCGGTGAACAAATCAGACACACACACATGCAAATCAGGTTGGCTGCTGTTAACCACATATTTTTAATGAAAAATTCAGATACAGACCAAACAAATATCTAAACAGCTGCATTCAGATTAAATATCAAACAGCCCGTTCAGTGCCTGGTGTGTGTGTCTGCATCTGTATGTGCGTGTGTGTGGAAAGTGTATAACACATATAAAGAAAGGTTCAAGTCTCTCTCTTTCTCATTTCTTTTTTCTAATGCAAGATACCAGTCTACAAGTGTTTCTTCTACTTCTTGTACTACTGAATATGATATTGCTGGATGATTACAGCAAATATCCAGGAGATGTACAAAGATGAAAATGATGCTTTGTACAGTGACTACACATGTGTACCACATTCAGATAGGATGCTCATCACTCTGCTGAGGGCTTAGCTTTGACTGAGATAGTATTATCATTCTAATAGAATGAGCAAAAATACCTTTCTGGAAAGTGAGGAAAAAAAAAAAAAAAAGAAGTATTTGTGTGATTGAACAATATGTAGCTTGATAAGTGCCTCTTTTTAAAATTGTGACGCAGAATGTCTCCTTTCTAGAGGTGCAAGTTACATCTCTGCAGCTTATGTGAGAGCTATGAGCAGCTTTACAGCAGCATTGACACAATTTGCAATCCTCATCATCTGCACAATCCATTTTTTCTTGGTAGTGTTCCTAATCTTTAATCCTTTATTTCTGAAAATTCAATGCTAAATAGCAAAACAACATAAGATGACAAAACAACAAAGGCTTCTATGTACACTGCATCTAGGGCCTGATCCAGACTCCTTGCACTGAAGGAGAAGCCTGAACAGAGTTCAAGTGTTTTACATCAGATTCTAGATTCCTTACCCTAGAATCAGTTATTCATTTAAGTTTGGTTGTTCTGAAATGAAAAGTACAAATTCACCATATTCTAAATCTGTTTCTCACTCTTTTTTGGGTATGTTGAAGATCCCTGTTTTTTCTTCTTTTTTTGCTCTTCGCCCTTTTCAACTTTCCTCTTTCTCTTCTGTTTTATCACTTTTCTTTTTTTTCTTCCTCATTTTTTCTTTCTCCTTTATACCTTTATATTTTTCCCTCTCTCTTTCTTTCATCCTCTTTCTTCTTTTATTTGTTTATTTATTTATTTTCCTTTTTTTAAATAGGAAGGAAAGATTATAGTTATTTACACAAATGGCATTGTTGAAGGCATTTTGTCCCTTCCGCAGTCAAAAATCAAAGCTTTTGATGAGAGTAATGTGAAAAGAGTAGCACCCCCTTTTCATGCAACTGTTGTATCTCCTCTAAAATTGGACAATTATCTGACCACTGTACAAGTGATATCCCATTCAGATCCAAAGAGCTTTGTCAGTGATAACCAAAGGCTGCTATGCCTGAAACTGTGTAACAAGAAATGACACACAAATTTGTTTTGTGTGTGTGCCTATCTAGAAATAATGATTTTGCTTTAGTATTACTTTGTGGAGTTAAGCACTCATGGTCAGCTATTAGGCAACCACTGCATAGAGAGGAAAAAAAGAGTTATAGAAATCCATATCAGGTCACCTTTTAATTTGTTTTCAAAGTCTATTGTTGTAGATTTCTGCAGTTCAACATTCATGGCAATGAGGGCTCTTGGCAGCATGAGGTGATAGTTCTTTTCTAGAAAATAACTTCTGTGTATATTTCAGATTGAAGTAATTGCTGTCATAGTTCTCTTGTGTAGAGCTTCAAGAGCTTCAAGGGCAGAACTTGTCATAAAACACGAATACATGAAAGGAAGAGATGAATCCTGGAAGACGCTGTGGTAGGGAAATCAGACTTGTTTCTTCAAAAGGTGCCCTGTCCCATCCACTTATTCTAGAAAATACTTTTCTTTCTGCACAGCCTGTTTCCACTCAGCTGTTTCATAAAATTTTTAAGTATTAGATCAGAATCAGACAGCAAACATGAAGAAAGCAGAATTGTGAACAGGACCTTCTTTTCCTGAAAATAAATAAATAAATAAATAAAATAAGATAGATATAGAGATAGATTAGATAGAGTTCTGAAATATATTTTCAAACCACAGACTTTCTTAGTGAAACTCACAATCCTGAACTGCTCATATGAAAAGCAACTCGTAGAGCTGAGTATTGAAAAAAACACTAATCATTTTAAGAGAGTATAACAGAAAGTGTATAATATATTCTTTTTTGTTTGATTGTCTGTCTGTTTGTTTGTTTGTTTGTTTGTTTTGAGGAGGAGTAGGAGGAGGAAGGATCATCATACATGGCAGTGAAATTATAATAAGAGTCATTCTGGGTAGTTAAGCAGTACAAGACATAGAATGGAGTTTTATTGCTTCAGTGTGAGCTGTTGAAAGACGGAGACATTGCAGAACATGAAAAGAAAGCCACAGACTCCAAACTGATAGAGTTTATGAGCAGAACAATATAATCTGCAGATAATTCTGTGGAAATGATGGTATAGGTGGTAAGAAAATATTGAAACATACACATAATTTTCTAGGGAGACAGAGCAAGTTTTAAAGTCTGAAAGCTTTCAACTTCCCGTATTAAAGCAGATGTCAGGTAGGGAAAAGATCATGACAAGCCACTGACTGCTAAGAATGTGTAATGCAGAAGTCATAATGTGACATAACGCTCATAAATTTTCTTTCTTGTTCTCCCTGTAAAAATGTAATCCAAAAGTATTTGAAAGAAAAAAGAAGAAAACAGCTTCTTTTCACAAAATAAGAAAACCAGAAAAACAAAAATGAATAATCTTCACCAATCAACCAAACAAAAACATATTCTTTGTGATGATGAATTAATCTTCATCATTTTGCAGTAAGCCAATTATTCCCTCCATCTTATTCCAGTCCTCTAAAACTCAGAGCATCAATCTCCAAATAGTACAATGTGGAATTCCACAAATATTTTATAACTATTATTATTTTAAGACTTTCCTTTTCCTGCTAGAACCCTGGGTTTCCTATTGCTCATCACCAAAAACAACTGAGAAACACTTCAGAGGAAACAGTGCTCTGTCAATAATAGTCAAATAAACAACAAAAAGCTAGCAGCAAGGAGAAGGTAAATCTAGATTAAGTTCGAGGAGTTAGAAAGGTATCAGCCATCTTCCATGGTTATTTAAACTGTTTATGCCTTAGCGTCTGATTAGCTTTTTCTTTTACCATGCACTGCTTGTGTTCTCTTAGATTTTAGATGAAAGTGGCATACCTCAGTTTTCTGGCTGAACTCCAGATCAAATACTTACATTCTGAAAGTTTGTAGTCCTCAGCACTTTTACAAATATTTAATATGCAACAATTTCCTATTGCTACGCAGTGCTGTATGGTGTGAGCCAGTTTTGTTACTCCATTCTAGACACCGCTTTACTTACATGTGCATATTTACTTTTATATATATCTATATATATGCAG
>VXAB01007948.1:6568-28782 GCA_013399175.1 Odontophorus gujanensis
AGGTGATATTAAAAAACTACAAAAAAAAAAAAAAAGAAGAAGAAGAAGAAAAAAAAAGCGCTGCTTTGAAAAAGATCACATGCAAAACGTCACAGCTTTGTTGTGTTAATTGGGCTGGCGCTGGGTTCCGTGCAGAATGGCTCAGAAATAGCGCTGGCCCTCAGCCCGTGGTGTGTCAGACAGACAGGGGAGATCTGGAGCAGAAAACATAGCGAGGAAACAAAATAAGAGGAGATTTCCGTGAGGAAGATGAGCGCTGTGGCTCTGTCGCAGCCGCTGGTGACAGTGCATAAATGAGTGGGAAAGCGATGGGCGTGCTGCCCCCACGTCCACGGAGGACACGTGTCCCCGTCCCACACCTCCAGCCCCAAATATGGGCTCAGTGCATCCGGGCTCCCGGCACAAGCCTGGGCAGGATGGGGCCGGGGGCTGAGTCAGTGCGCTGTGCGGGGAGCGGTGCTGGGCTGGGTTCCCCTCCTGCCGCCCCATCCCCAGCACACAACGCCCTTCTCTGCCCCTCTTATAGGACACACGGACCCTACAGATCCTCATGGGGCTGTGGCTTCCAGATCAGCCCCAGATGTGGATGACAAACCCCCCGCCCATTGCAGCTTGATGTCAACCCGGAGCTTCCTACACCCCGCCCTATGGGGTGCTCGCTGAGCCCCAGCACTGGGAATGCACTTTGGGGCTGGGAAGCAGCACCTGACCCCACTGCTGCCCCGGCTGTGCTGGTGCTCCTGGCCACGCTGGAGGCTTTGCCCTACACGGCCACGCAGCAGCTGTAGGCATCGCTGCACGGGGCTGAAGCACGCAGGGAATGCGCAGTAGGGGGCAGAGAGCTCCGTGCCCCACAGCGTCGGTCCTCTCCCGCGACGGGGACCTGAAATGTCTCCGATTTACTCGAGTGGAAACGGGAAATGGTTACGGTGCTTTAGAGAGCAATGAAAGCGGTTTCAATGCCGCAGCGGGAGGGGTGGACAAAGGAAACTGAGGGGGACGGGATGGAGAGGGGGCTTCTGTGTGTCCCCAGTGGGATTTTCCTCTGTAGGAGGTACCCGAGGGCACAGCTCCTGCTGCCATCGCCTGCACACTGCTCACAGACCTGAACCCACTCAGCAGCAGTGTTGGGAAAGCAAAAGCTGGGAGCTGTGTCCTCCTGGGTGGGGGCACAGGGGAACGACCCTGCAGGATGCACGCTGTGAGGTCCCTACAGATGGGGAATGGGGTGTGCACATCAGAGCCTGCAAATAAGGGCTGAGCATGCAGTGCACGATGCATTGCACCCTGTGGGACACACCCACCCACAGCAATCCCACACTCACCCATCCTGGAGCAAACCTTACAGCCATGAGCAGCCCCAGGACCACCACCAGAGCCATGGGACCCCAACAGAGACAGCACACCCCAATCCAGAGCATCCCCCAGGGCCCTGGACACTGTGGTGGAAGAACAGTCAGGAAAACAACCGACGCCTGCCTTTTAATTTTAATTTAATGGTCTTTCTCGGGACCACACTGAAGGAACTGAGCCATTGCCCACACAGCAGTGCAACAGGACTGCAGCACAGCCACCCCACAACCAGCCACAGGGGTGGGGGGGCTGACACAGAGCCGGGCAAATCCAGTGTTGATGAAGTTTTACATAAACTCAGACACGAGGCAATAAATAAAGAAGCAGTGCCTTACAAAAGGCACTTATTATTTTTTTTTTCCTTTCACCATGAAAAATCGGCATCGGAGCACATTTTCACACTGTGGAGTGGGGCAGCTGTGGGTTTCCTGCAGCCCCAAGCCCACCATCATCGCAGTGCACGTGCTCCTCCAGTTGGTGCTTCATTCCAGTTGGGTTTCTTAGAGCAGCAGAAGGACAGGGCTGCACCCCCATGGCCAGAAAAGCCCAGCCTGCAGCCAGGACTGCCTCCAGCCTGCTCCTTGCTACATCTCCAGTTGTTTGAGGTATATTTCCTGCCCCATCTGTTATCTCGTGCAGCCAAAAAACAGTGCAAAGAAAAAGAAAATCCCACCCACCCACACCATTTCTTCCCCCCCCCCATGAGATGAGCCCGTTTTCATGGAGGGATGGCAGCAGGGAGGGACGGTGCGGTGCCACAGAGAGCACTCCTTCCCCTCAGCAGGAGCTGGGGGGGTGGGGAAGGGGGACAGTTTAGGGCTTTGGTCCTTTTATGACCCCCACGTTCTGAGATGTGCCCTCAGGGCATCCCCCTCCCCACCCCACAACCCCATCCCTGTGTGCATCCAACCTCCTCCCACCCAGAGGCTGCAAAATAAACAGGGGGGGGGAGGAGACACAAGGGAGCCCCGATGGGGGGAGGTTGTGCCCTCTCCCCACAGCGGGGGCTTTCCCAGGGCTCAGGGGCCCCATCCCTACAGCCATAGGGTGCCCTCAGCTCAGTTTCATGCCGATGTCCACGCTGTGCCTGTACACCTCGGTGACATTGTCACAGCTCTCCAGGGAGAAGCGGCTCTCCCCCACTGCGCTGGGGCAGCGCGTCACGGTCCAACGGCGCAGCCTGCGCCCTTCATCCACCTCCTCCTCCTCCTCCAAGCACAGCAGGTTGTCAGCAGAGACACAGCCCCGCATGGCCCCGTTGCTGCCAGGGGGGACACGTGGGGGGAGGTCGAGCTGCTCGAAGGACTCCGTGGAGAGGATGCTGTCCTCGCTCACAGCGCTGGGTGGGCGAGGGCGGGGGGCAAGGGGGGCTTTGGGCAGGGACACCTCATCAAAGCACCCAAAGCTTTGCCTAGGGGGGCTGTGGGGCTCAGCACTGCTGGTGTATTTACTGCTGTGCTTGAGGATGCCCTTCCGGCTGCTGGGGAGGATGGGGGGGCCCTGCTCTGCAGTGGGGCTGTCAGCAAACACGTTGCCCTCGAGGTCCAAGCTCCCTGCATCCAGGACATCCCCGGACTCGCAGCACTCCAGGGATGAGTAATACCCCGATTCTCTCTTTGGGGGCTTCTTTAGGATTCCCTTCTTGGGCACAGCCATAGGTACCACATCGCTGCCCTCACTGCCCCCCAGCACCGGGCTCAGCCCCACAGCAGTCACGTCCCCATCCTCACTCTTCGCCTCTCCCCCAGGAGCTGCCGGCAGAGGGCCGGGCACCTTCTGCTCACAGGAATTCCTCTTCTTCAGGATACCCTTGGGCCTCTTGAGGATGGACTTGGAGGGGTTCTCCAGGGCCGCACCCCCCTCCTGCAGCACGTGGGAGACATCGTTCTCCTTCTTGGACTTCTTGAGGGAGCGCTGTCGCTCCAGGGCCACACCGGGGATGTGCTGCTTGAAGAAGCATCGCACCTTGGAGCCGTTCTCAAAGAGAGGTCGGGAGGAACGCCGCAGCCACTCGGCCACCGTGGCCAGAGGGGACTCGTTGCTCTCCCGCAGCAGCTCCTGCTCACCGACGGGCACACGGTAGCCCCAGTTGACCCACCAGTGCGTGGCGATGTCCTCGATGGTGGCACGGCGCTCCGGGTTCACCATCAGCATCCACCGGATCAGCCCGCAGGCATCTGGGGGAGAAGAAGGTCAGGAACCAGGAGAGCATAAGCTGGTGGGGGGGAGGGGGAGAAAGGGGTGGAATGCGTGGAGTGGTGGGGGTCTGCCTACCTGACAGCTTCGTGGGCTCCCGGTAGTCCCCACTGGTGATCTGTTTGACCAGGGTCTTGTAGTCGTGGCCATCAAAGGGCATTGTGCCATGGACCAGGATGTAGAGGAGGACACCGAGGGACCAGCTGTCCACCTGCAGGAGGGACAGGGACCCTGGGGTGAGGGCAGCAGGATCAGGCCACCACCCCAGGACGTGGCACAGGGCAGGATCACAACCCAGCTGCCTCCAACCCCCAACTAACACAGGCCATGCAGTTCTCTGCCACCCCATAGAGGTCTCTGCCATCCCAGCTCCCACCCAGAGCTGCCCCATGTCCAAGCTGAGAGGCAGTGAGGCCACCCCACAGGGCACCACGTACCTCTGGGCCTTTGTAGGGCCGTCCGTTGATGATTTCAGGTGATGCATAGAGGGGACTTCCACAGTACGTCTGCAGGAATTTGTCCTGCTGGTAAACGTTGGACAGGCCAAAGTCTGCAATCTGAAGAGGATCACAGAACCGTCAGAGAATGGCTTCGGTTGGAAAGGACCTTGAAGGCCATGGAGCTGCAAACCTCATGCAGTGGGCAGGATCTCCAGTTACTACATTAAGCAGCCCAGGGCCCCATCCAGCCTGGCCTTGAGCACCTCCAAGTTCACAGCTCTCAGCAAGCAGCAAGGCTGCTGTCTGCAGGTGGAGCAGCACTGCCACCTGAAGCTGCAGAGCTGTGGGACTGTGTCCAGGTGTGACAGCAGCAGCACTGCAGGGCTCCAGCTCACCCGTAGCCACAGGGCTGATACCTGCCCTATCAGCCCCACTGGGGATGCGCAGTCATTGTGCTCAGGACAGCCACCTCTCAGAGAGCAGAAGGCATGGTCCCAGTGACACCATCACTCACTGCACAGATAAAGCCCCATCCCTTTATCTCCAGCCACTCTGACCCAGGAGAGAGGCACTGCTATGAGAAGCAGCACCTGACTGCTCCGTGTTTATGGGAACTGGGACTTTCACTGGGAAACCACTTCTTCGCCAGCGTGTCTTGTTTTGAACTCTGCTTCAGACTTTGCCCTCTTATCAGCAGAGAGATAAACACTGATGGCTTTAACTCTCTGCCTCTGCAGCCTCTCCCTTTCAGCTGCAGCTCACAGGGGCAGCCCTCTGGTCCCCATCTCTCAGCCTTTCTCTCATTCAGGGGCAAACAGCAGCAGCCTTCGAGCTGACAGAGCCTTCCCAGAGCCACAAGGACCACGTACCCTGGGGAAAATGGGGCATCACAACCCCCCATTCCCCAGCTCCCCTGAGATCTTTGCTGAGCAAACCCCAACGTATGGCCACGGGCCATCAGCCCCTCACCTTGATGTTCCCGTTGGCATCGAGAAGGATGTTCTCCAGCTTCAGGTCCCTGTGAACGATCCCATTCTGTGAGAGGGGAAGACAGGCAGGTTGAGCTCACAGGATGTTTGAGGAAGGGAAAGGCAGCACGGGGAGGTCACTGCCGTTCACCGCGCCGGCACGGTGGCGACAGAACGGGCGTTCACATCAGTGACAGCAAGGAGATAGCAGCAAATAACTCCAGGTGCTTGCACGAAGATGGGCTGTAAACCACATCCTGAGCTGGGTGCTGCAGTCAGCACCCCATGCCACATCCAGGCTCCTGCAGCCACCCCAAAAGCAGCTGATACCCATCCCCAGGGTGAGCACAGCTCGGTGCTTTGCCGGATTTGCTAAACCACGTCCCAGTCTGCATCAGGTTCAGGAGGTACCTGTGATCCCCAATGGACATCTAGCCACGGGCAGGGGGGTACCTAGCACAGAGCATGACCCCAGCACAGCCTTACAGCACCCCAGTGCCTGCCCGGCAGGCAGAGCCCATCCCACAGCCGAGTGGAAGAGGAGCCGACCCAGCACTCAGCCACCACCCTCACAGACAGCCCTGGGCGTCTTCCCCGACACGGGTGGGACAGGACAGGGTTAGTCAGCCTGACACCACAGCAGCGCTTTCCCAAAAGCCGTCGGGGCACTTCCCCCGCAGAGACCCGAGGGCACCGCGCCCTTCAGATAACGAGCCGGGATTAACTCCCATCCCCAAGAAAACCCCACAGCCCTGAGCATCCCCACAGCTCCCAGCCGGGGCTGAGCATCCTGAGCCCCACTCACCTTGTGGCAGTAGTAGACGGCCGACACAACCTGGCGGAAGAAGTGGCGAGCCTCCTGCTCCGACAGCCGCTGCCGCTCGCTGATGTAGTCGTACAGATCCCCTTTGCTGGCGTACTCCATCACGATGACGATCTTGCTGCTGTTCTCAAACACTGGGTGGGAAAGGAGATGGGAAGGCACGGGGCATTAGGAGGGATGCTGAGGGCTGAGGACTTCCACGTGTGCCCTTCTGTGGGTGGGGGAGGTTTTGACCGAGCCCCACACGTGGCCTGTCGACCTGTGTGGTTTGCAGAATGGGAAGTGTTGGGTTTGCGATCTGGAGGTCAGAAAGGGACAACTGGATTTTTTATTTTTGGACAAAGGTGTGCTCTGATCCTCCAGGGGAAGGCTGAGATGTGGGCCTTCCATGCTTCACAGACCCCACTGCCATGGGAAGGGGTCGGAGTTACGGGCACAGCCAGGCTTTGTGCGTTCCCATTGCTCCCACTGTGCTCCAGCTCCACAGCTGGAGTGCTTTCCTCCTATTTGCAGAAAGCTGCCTCAGTATTTTTTGAATTCCAGCAGGCAGCGTGACTCAGCCCTTGCAAACACCTTCTATAAACTGCCAGCCAGCGTGCTTTTGTTTGGAGGACAAAGGGACTTTGGATACCTCACGTACACCACAGAGGTGGCAACAACACACACATGCACCTGGCACAGAGCAGCAAACCCCAGGCACCAGGAAGGGCACGGCCACACTGGTTTGTCACCAAGGGAGCGAGTCTCCAACAGGAGCAGCCCAAATCTGATCCTGAGGGTTTGCCCTTCGGCTGCCATCCACAGTGCCCTGACAGCCTGGGAGCAGAGCCCAGTCCTGGCCATACAGCAGAAACCAGCAGCAGGAGCTCTCCCTGAGCTGTGGTTTAGTTTTCCTGCGCCCCAGGGAAGGAAAAGGATGGCAAGAGCAAGTCCTGCTCCTGCCTCGGTCTGAAATGGAGCTGCAGAGTCCCACTGCTTTGTAACCTTGCTGGTTTCCTCTCCACGTGTTCCCCACAATGAACTCCTGTGGGGTAAATCAGGGAAACTGGCCAAAAGGAAAAGGGGCAGTGAGAAGGGAGCTCACCTTCATGGACAGCGATGATATGGGGGTGGTTGAGGGATGACATGATCTCTATCTCTCTCCGGATATGGATAAGGTCCTGTTCATCTTTGATTCTGTCCTTCCGGATGGACTTGATGGCCACCTGTGAAGGAGGATGCACTGAGGTCACCCGGGGGCATCCTATCACCCCACAGCAGAGCAAGGAACACCTGCCCTTGGGAAGGGACTCAGCATCACTCCCTGTGCCTGCAGCCCTTACAGGAGCTGGGTCCCAGCTAGGCTGGGTTGCAGCCAGAGGAATGCAACCTGCACATGGCTGCAGAGATAACGTCTTCTCAGGCTCACAGAAATGAAAAAACAGGTTTTGTTCCCCTCGCAAGTATTTATTTCGAGGAGCTGATTATGTGGAGGGAGGAGAAAGTTTGGTGCAAGGGAGCAGATCTGCAGAGGTTGAGAGCACAGGACTCGGCTGCTGACGTGAGCTGTGCTCCGGCTTTCATTGGCTTTTCAAGTTCTCCTCTATGAGGAAATTGAAAGGGGAGGAGAAAGAAGAGTGAGTGCTGGAGAATAGATGCCTTCTAATCCTTTTTCAAAGGGGCTGCGGAGAAACAATGCGCTCCTAGGGTTGAATTTACAACTGAATCCAACAGAACCTCTTTTTTTTGTACCAGACAAGAATGCGGAACAGAGTTAATCCCACCATGGGACCCCCACTCCGGGTCTCTCGGCAACAGGGAGGGGGCTGCAGGCACCCAGCGGGCCCAGCTGCACAGCCAGCACCAGGGTCCCTTCTGCAGGTGGTGTTCAGGGCCTCTGACATCAATCCCTCTGGTTTGGGAGAGTCAGAAACCCCGCTGTCAGACCCAGGCTGCTGCACATTTTCCACAATAGCTGAGCAGAGCCCATCATTGCAGCCTCAGAAGCCACCAGGTGCTATAGCAGTGAGAACTCAGCTGCCACAGCACTGTCTTCATGGTGTAGGTCTGAGTCTGCAGCAGCCCAGGGCTCAAAGCAAGCAGCCAAGCAGAGCAGACTCAATAAGCCAGGCACAGGGCGTTGTGCTAAGCAATACTGAAAGCAATACTGAAGGCACTTCATGGCTTCTCGAAACCCAGGTATTCCTTGCCAGGACCTTCGTGTTGGGTTAACAGGTTAAAGTTTAACAACTTTCACTCCAGCTCCTGATTACGTGACCCCTGTGCAACGCAGGCAAAGCCTTCATGCAGTGAATCCCCTGCTTCCCACGTCCCTGCTGTCCCACTTTTCTCATCTGCTACGCCTCAGCACCCAGCCCTCTGCGTTTTGGGGCTCACAGACTGAGGTGCTCACCAGAGCAAGGCGTGCTGCCAAGAAAAGACAAAGCAGCCACAGGGTGGGACACCCCAGGAGATGCCCCCGGCTGTGAGTGCCCTGAGTGGGGAACACCCACTCTTAGTGACCTCCACCAGCACATGTAGTGCTTGCAGAGCCCCAGGGCTCTCCTAACGGACAGCACACAGCAAGAAGAAGTCACTGCTTGGGTCTCATCAGGGCCCAAACCCACCATTAGAGGCAGAGTGCCTGATCCACCCATCAGCCCCTTGGGCTTCTCATTCTTCCCCAGGGGTACTGAGCAGCTGCTTTGATCCGGAATATCCCCTACCTAACTTCAAGGTGCTCCCTTCAGAGAGGGGAAGGCATCCCAGGCCGTGGGGGTGGCAGCTCCAGGGACACAGTAACACCCCCAACACACCTCCTCTCCATCAATGCTACGTGAAGAAGTCTCCTGCAGGAAACAGCCCCACTGTCAAAGCCCTGAGAACTCCAGAGTACTTTCCAAGTCAAAAAGGCTTTTTAATTAAAACAGTTTTTTGGGGGGAAGAACAGGTATTTTCAGCAGCTGCTGAAAGATGCATTAAGCAACAACCCCAGGCAGCACTTCAGAAGTTGTTCCAGATTGCAAGTGCAGCGTTTCATGCTCCATGAAATATGGATTACGACGCACTCCGGAAGGGACCGGGGTTCACCTCTGAGTGGAGATCAAAGGAGGCTCTGCTGCTTTGGAACACTCCAGGTGCTGCCTTCCCCCAGCTCTGCACAAACCCACAGATCCTCTTCCGACCCTACAAGGGCCCTCCTGTCTCCCACTCACCCTGGGTTGGGGATTCAGGTTGGGAGGGAAAGGGCCCAGGGCTGTCCTGCCAGCAGGTGCAGGAGACACTGCACCACCACAGCATGCATCTTCAAACCAAAAGGCAAAAGGGGGTAGGGAAAGAAAAGAAAGACAGGCAGGCAGCTAAGCAGGATGATTCAATATTCAGTGCATGGTCTGATCAGCCAGAGGCCAAAGCTGTGCACAGAGCAGCTCCAGTGATGCTGTAATGTGGGATCTGCACAGCCCAGGAGGGGTAACCCAGGAGCAGCAGTGCCCGCTCACACTTTGGCCTTTGGGAAGTGAAAGCCACTGAGAGCAGGAGCAAATAACGACCCAGCTCGGGATAAGCCTAAAGATTAAACAGGTCCGGAAACGCTGAGTGGTGCAAGAAAGAATTTGTGGGAAGAGGAGAGATTTGTGGTTAAGCCTCCTGTTCCCACAGGGCCGGCTCGCTGCAGTACTAGTTAGTCCAGCCTTTGACTATCTTTGGCACTTCTGGATGAGCCATTGGTGTGTGTGTTTTTGATTTGCATTAGAATGGACTTATGCTACCAGACAAACAAGTCTCTGTCCTAAGGGGCTTCCACAGGTAGGAGCCCTTTCCGGCGGCTCAAAGATCCCCTGCACAAGCTTTGTTTGGTGCAGAAAGGGAAAGTCGGGGCTCCTCACCCACCCCAGGGATGGGATCCTGCCAGGTCGGTGGGTGGGAGCTGCATTGCAAGGCCCTGCTTATGCAGCAGCTTCAGGTAGGGTAATGGAAATGGCAGATGTGACTTAATGAAGAGCTGTTGTGTTACACAAGAGAAACCTCTCCAATTTACAGTTGTTTCCCTTGACACGCTCCAGTGGCACACCAGCAAGCCAATCTTGCACCCCTCTGGTGCTCAGAGCCTCTCTGCTTGTGATGCATCCATATACCACGGGCTGCCTGAGGCTGAGCTGCCCGAAGCACACCAAACCTCTCTGCTCAGGGCTGAGCCCTGCATTGCACACAACCACTTTCTCTTCCAAAGGGGCCGAGACAGCGATTCAGTGAGTCACGATTTCAAGCAGGCACTCAGACTCTGAGGGGCTCAGCTTTGCCGAGAGTCAACATGTAAAACCAACTCAACACCAGGGCGAGAGGAAGGGAGCGATCCTTGAGACCGGAGCGCGATGTTTGCTCTCCCACATCGGATATCTGCAAAGCCCTCTCACCCCAGGAAGCTCGATGGGGTCAAGTGGGTGCGGGGCACCGCAGCCCCCCCAGGTCCTGCCCCTCTCGGGCCGCCCTCCCCCGGCACCCGGGGCTTCACAGCACCGCTGCGGTCCCGGTTATAGCGGAGCAGAGCCGGAATCGGTACCACCGGACCGGGGGAAAGCAAAGATGCCCCGAAATAACATCGGGAAAGCGCAGGACCCGCTCTTACCAGCTTCCCGGAGCGTTCCCGTGCTTTCTTCACCTTCCCATACGTGCCCTTCCCCAGCGTTTCCAGGAACTCGTAGCGATGTTTGAGGTTGTGTTTGTGGTGGTGCCTTTTCACCGCCTGCTTCTTCATCAGCGGCCGCGGAGATTTGATGAACCCCTCGACCAGCGAGGTGCTCCCGGGCCCCACCGCCCGCTCCATGCCGCGCTCCCTCCCGTCTCCGCCGCCGCCCGCCCCGTTCCTAAACGCGGCGGCCCCGACGGCCGCGCCCCCCCGAGCCCATTGGCCGCCATACAGCCCGCCCCACCCGGCTGCCGGTGCAGGGAGGGGGGAAGCATGGGGCTAGGCAGGTGCAGGGGGACCCCCGGAACCGCGGGGATGAAGGGGGGGGGCGTGGAGATGGGCGAGGCCGAGGGTATGCGCGGGGCAGCGGTGTAAAGGAGAGAGATGGGTGGGGTGGGAAGGGAGAAAAGGGGGGTCCCACGCGGCGGGGGTGCGCTGAAGGCTTTGGAGAAGGGGAGATAGCTGCATCCAAACGGGGAAGGAGGGGTTCAGGGCGTGGGGGGGTGCAGGCAGGCGCAGCCACAGGCCGGTGCTCAGTGCTGCGTGCAGGGGGGGGGGGTCTGCGGGGGGAACAAAACGTCTGCGGGGGGAACAGAACGACTGCGGGCTGCCCCAGCACGGATTCATTGTATGGACACCTCTGGTTAACTCGGCAGCACCTCCCTGTGTGGTCCTTGTTTTTTTTTTTTTATTTGCCCCTGTGGTAACTCCTTTGTTTCGAGATATTAAAAGAATGCGATGATTTCCCAGAGCAGCCCAAACAAAAGCTCCTGCCCGGTTCTGGCATGTGTGAGGACGCACCGTATCGATGGAAGAAAGAGATAACTGCGGCATTACTCATCAGACCTGGGTTTTCCCACCGCTTCCAGCAGCTCGGGGCAGACGGGGTGAGGCAAAGCAGGGTCTCCTGTGAGGGATGGGCACGCAGCTCCAGCCCCTCTCTGCGGGCTCTGAGCACGGAGATATTGGCTGTGCCATCCCGGGATGAGAGCCAAGCAGAGCTCCTGGGCTGGGTACAAGAGTGCTGGGTTACGAAGGTGCTGTTGAATGCATCCACCCCATAGCACAGCCACAGAAGTGGGTGCTGAAGTCGAGATGTGACACACAGCCATGTACCGGGTCCCTGCAGCCCCGGTACCCAAAGTATCCCACATGTGGAACATCACAGGACATTGGGGAGAAGGAATTTATGCACATTCCCGCACCTCCTCTCCACCACAAACCTCCCCCCAAGCTGAGCACCATCGGCAAACCCCAGTCCCCAGTTTAACATCAGCCATCTCCCATCTGTGCTGGAGCAGGGTGGGTGTCCTGAAGATGTCCTGAACCAAAGCTGAGTTGCACCAATGAATTATTTAGTGCCCAGTAACAGGAGCTGCCTTTCAATCTGCGGGCAGCCAGCAGGGCCCATAGGGGAGACACAAAGCACGGAGGAGATTAACTAAACTGCTGTAATTTCGATGTTGAAGTAGATAGGATCCTGTCCAGGCACAGCCCAGAGATTGCTACCGAGTGGAAGGGGAAGAAGCAAAGCTCCCTGTTGCAATAGGGCAGAGAATGTCTCCAGTGGAGACTTAATGAGGTTTGACACAGCAAAGTGTAAGGTTTTGCACTTGGGCCGTTGGAAACCCAGGCACTGATACAGACTGGAAGGGGCGGTCCTTGAGAGCAGCCCTGCAGGGAAGGACCTGAGGGTCCTGGTGGATGAAAAACTTCACATGAGCCAGCAGTGTGCTCCTGCAGCTCGGAAAGCAAAGGGTGTCCTGGGCTCCATCAGGAGAGGGGTGGTCAGCAGGGACAGCGAGGGGATTGTCCCTCTCTACTCTGCTCTTGTGAAGCCCCACCTGGAGTAGTGTGTCCAGGTCTGGAGCCCCCAGTCCAATAAAGACAGGGAGCTGTGGGAGAGGGTCCAGAGGAGGGGTATAAAGATGATCAGGGGTCTGGAGCACCTCCCAAACAAAGACAGGCTGAGGGAGCTGGACTTGTTCAGCCTGGAGAGAAGAAGGCTATGGGGTGACCTCATTGCAGCCTTTCAGTACCTAAAGGAGCCTATAAGGGGGAGTCAGCCCTTTGAAAGTGTAGATAACAGCAGGACAAGGGGAAATTGATTTAAGTTGAGGGAGGGAAGATTTAGGTTGCATATCAGGGGGAAGTTCTTTACTGTGAGTGGTGAGGTGCTGGTGCAGGCTGCACAGAGAGGACGTGGATGCCCCATCCCTGGAGGTGTTCAAGGCCACATTGGATGGGGCCCTGGGCAGCCTGGGCTAGTATTAAATGGGGAGGTTGGTGGCCCTGCCTGTGGCAGGGGGGGTGGAGATTCATGATCCTTGAGGTCCCTTCCAGCCGGGGCCATCCTGTGATTCTGTGAGATGAGAGCTCCTGCGCACGGCAGCCCACACAGCCACGGTCCCAGAGACAGCTGTAGGATCGTTTAGGGTTTGCCCAGCGGCCCAGGAAGCACTCGAGCACGATTTAGCCTTAAGCACACGTTTAATGTCCTCTTGATTTACAAGGATGCCTTCCAGAGGCTTTCCCCGGGATGAAAGGAAATGACTTGGGTTGCTCCTCTTTCTGTTCCTAGCAGATAAATTCCTCTCTGCGGTTCTCCTCGCTGACGCTCAGCTGAGGTATGCTTTTGTTCCAGGCTCCCTCAGGAAGCCCTTTTTAATGGAAATGTCAAGGGACACAGATCTAAGTCGGCTGGAATCCACCGATAAGGATCCCCTATTGTGGCCGTCGGTATCACCGCTGTTTTCTCCCTCAGCAGTGGGGAAACCCACGGAAAATCCCTAACCCCATCCCCGGCCGTCCCAACTGTTCTCTCTGTAGCAGCATAGACATGAAAGTCAGCCAGGAATTTGGCTCTGCATCAGGTAAACCTCAAAGCGAGCCTGATCGACCCGATGCTCTGTAAGGATGGGAGCCTGGTTCACTTCCAGCCTGCTAGTTTTTATTATTATTATTATTATTATTATCGTACGGATTATTGTTTCTTAAACCTAAATAGATGCTACAGCACTGCCTCTGTGCTAAAAACACCCGTGTCGTGGTCAGGACGTCAAGACCCGCGTACAGCAGTCAGCATTCCGATAGGGAAAAGCCCTCGAGGAGACAAAAAGGGCAATGATCGCCTCTCGTTAGCGGCATCCCATCCGTCAGCTGCTCGGGCAGATGTGGAACCCATCCATCCTCCAAAAACACCGAAGAAAGGGGTTTTGCTCTGATCTTCCCCGCTGGGTGCCCCATCCGTCAGCAGAAGAAAGGGAAACGCATTAAGCAGCAATGGGAGCTTTTGGAATAGGGAATTTATGACCTATAGGATCCCACCTCTGCACCCGCACCTACTGCAGCCTCCAAGTTTATCCCCCCACCTACTGCTCAGGCCATCCAAGCCCAGCTCATCCCTCCGGTCATCCGTCCCCATCACTCTATTGGTCGGTTTTGTGCCCAGGATGGGCAGCTGCAGGATCGTGCTGCACAGCACCATCGGTCCCGTAAGGGGATGCTGAGCAGTCTGAGCTGCGTGAGGCCACGGAGACGGCAGAAGTGCTGCAGACAGGGATGGATGATGGAAAGCACAACTCCCACCCCACCCAGCCAGACGGGGCAAAGAAAAAAAACACTCCATCCCCAGCGTTCCCAGCGAGGAGAAATTCATTGCTGAATCGGTATGACAGCATTCACACACAACTTCACACCGGGTCCCCGCTTGGGAAGGGTCGGCTGATGAGCAACGGGAAGCACCGACCCCAAAGATCATCTGCCTCTGAGCAGGAGCAGAGCAGCACACTGCTGTGCGTGATACAGGACTGGTGCAGGACAGGAGCTCTGCAGCCAGATGTACGGGAGTTTGCTTTCAGGAAGTTTGTGCAGACAAAGCCTGCTTGAGGACAATAGCGGTGATGCTCGTTGCCAGCAACACCGGTACAGCAATCAGCTGGATCAGCCCTCGGCCGGCGTGGAGGAGCCGGGATTTCAGCGAGCACAAATTGGAGTGCTGGGAGTTCAGATGGGGACACGGCAGCAGCCGGCTGTGTGATCTGCTGAGCGCCGTTAGGAGCTGGAAAACCACAAGGGCCGTGCTGACAACGGCTCTCCAAAGCAGATGAAATTATCTGTGTATCTCAGGAAGGAAGCTGGCTCGTAACCCAGGTCTTCCTAAAGCATTCCCTTTGCACCACCGTTCCCAGCAGTGTGCAGGCCAGCTTCAGCAAATGTGCTTTGTCATCAGCACATCTTCTGTGCCAAAGCCTGAGCGTGCCCACTACTGAACTGGCATCTTAATTGGTTGTCAGCGTCAGACTGACAGCAGCATTCCTCCCGATGTGAGATGAGGTGAGAGGCATTGAATCCCTGCCCCCGAACAATGATCACTGACTGTAATTTGCTTTCAAGCCACTTCGGGACTCCCTGCCCAGCATGCCAGGAGGGCTGCTCTGCTGGAGTGCAGCAGGGAGGAACGAGCAGTCAGGGCTGGTGCATACCTGCTGCTCGTGGAGCTATGCAAGGTGTGAATTCGAGCATCCCTGCTGTCACACCTGTGGTTCAGGCTGTCAGAACGCAGCACAAACACAGCTGGGACACTTCTGCTGGGCTGCTCTGCAGGACTGAGGGCTCGTCCTGCTGCACCTGCTTCCCACGATCTGACACCCCCAGTTGGGTCATTGGGCTCCATCTCCCTGCTGGGGCTGTGCCCTTTCCCTCCAGGCACAATGGGGTCCACTTGTGCCAGAGGTGGAAGTACAAGCATCACCCCTTGCAAAGATGTAATGTGCATCCAGGGAAAGAAAACGTGCAGCTATCCAAGGCAGAACGATCCGTGGCACAGCTCAGCAGTGTGAGTAGGACTTCACCACGCACACCACGTGCAGCAGCATCACAATCTGCTCAGAGGACACGAGTGCAGAGTTCAGCTGTCACAGCAGCTGTTGGGTGCTGGCACCCAGAAGCAACTCCTGCTCGTGGGACACGGAGCACTGGGGGAGATGCATAACGTCCGTGGGAGCTTTTCAAGCTGAGTTGCTTGCAAACACCCTTAGATTTGCTGGACGCCGTTAGCACAGCCCAGGCAGCCCACTGGAGCCCCCCAGCAGCAGGACAGGGTCCCTCCAAGCGGCAGGTACCACTGGCTCGGCCCATGGGTGCCATCTGCCGTTCGGAGAGCACCCAGAGGTGGGAGGAGCGCAGCCCAGCACCGCCTTAAACACAAACCAACCCCAAAGGTGGAGGGTGCACCTGAGTCGCCTCGCTGCTCCCCAACCCAGGCTCGCTGCCACCTGCAGGGCTGGCACTGCCCTCTTGTTTTACTGTCTCCTGTTTCCTGCTGCAGCAGGAGCAAGGCAGAGCTGCACTATGCGAGGTGCAGCTGTGGAAACCATCCGGGGAGAGAGGGAATCCTCCCACTCGTGTCTGGCAGCGTGCTGGAACCAGTGAGTGCCAGCACCGAGCTGCTGAGGGATGGAGAAACCTGGAGGGTTTCCTCTGCTCCTGTAGGGAATCTCAGCCCACGGATGGGATGTGGGATTTCCCATAGCTGAGAGCAGCTGGGGAGGGGACTCTGCTCTCAGAGGAGGTTGCAGATGCTGTGCTTTGGACACAGAGCTGTGATGCTGGGGCAGAGCCCAGCACACAGATGGCTCACCCTATCTCTCACCACTAAGTAATTGCGGGTGCGTCCCTTCCCACTCCTTAATTACCTCTCTGTGTTTGCAAAGCCGTTTATGGTCTACTGACAAACAGCAAAACAACGTTATTAACGGGGACAACACCGTTCCTTCAGGGACAGAGGTCTGCAAGCAAGCATTAGCTGGGAGCACGGCCCAGCAGAGACAGCTGGAAGGGTCTGAAGGCTCTGCAACTCCATCCTGAACACAGCCATGGGGAAAGCATCCCCACGGCGAGCACTGAGCCCCACAGAGCAGCTGGAGGCAACACGGCTCTGGGGTCGGCTCCGTAATGAGAGTTGGGTTTTCCTACAAAGCATCTGACCCAGACCTGCTCCTTGCTGTGCTGCTGCTTCTGAAGCTCCTCTTTCTCTCCCTCTCTACATGCTCGGCACATCTCCAGCTTTGATTACTGACCGTCTCCTTCCCCCACCCCCCGCCTCATCCCCGCTCCCTGACATCTCTTCATTAAGTCTTGCAGTGGGTTTATTCCCATGGCGCTGCTTTGTCTGCCTTGCTCTGCAGCGTCTCTGGAAGGAGAAGGCCAAGGAGCAGCCCCCAGCTGCACTGCAGGCAGACAAAGGCAGCGGGTTCCTCCTCCCCTCGCTCCAGCTGAACAAAGGCAGCACAGAGCCCAGGGCCTGATCCCGCTGCAACAACCAGGGATGGGAAAGCAGGGAGCATCAGGCTGTGTGCTGTGTGGGAAGGGTTCCTTAAGGACAAAGGAAAAGACTTAACAGACAGCAAGTGACTCTCAGCTGTGCAGAGGCGGCTGAAACAGAGACATGCTGTGCCGGGAGACGTGGGGTTTGGTCTGAAAAGGGAGACTGCTCCCTCCCATCCTCCTCCGGTTCTCATCTCAAGGGATGCGGTACCCTGGAGTCAGCACGCTGCGTGCAAGCAGAGAGGGTGCTCCCAGCCCCAGATCCCCCCCAAATAGAGCAACGTTTTGGGGGCGGAGCTGCATTTTAGGGGCAGAGCTCCTCGCTGCTGTTTGCATTCGTGCAGCAGTGCCTGAACAAACGGAGCACGGGGAGCACAGATGGGAACGTGACAGGGGATGGGGGCAGACGCCGTTCGCACCTCTTGTGCTCCTCCAGAGGCAAGTGGGAGGGATGTAAATAATTAACAAGCAGCTTGTTGGCCGCCGAGTCGCTGCTTTTCCCCTTTCATGTCCTCTCTGACATCGCACACAGCTGCTCGGAGCTGTCAGCACTGTGCTTCGGGAGCTCTGTTCTCTCTTCTGCCGTCCAGCAAAGCCCGCAGCCGGGCTCGGTGCCCCCGGGGCAGGAGGTGACGGCGGACCCCGGCCCGGTCCCGGCGGAGGATCGGTGCGGGGATGCGGCCCCGATGTGCGTTGCGATGGCAGCAGAGACCGCATGGTGTCCCCCGCGCTCCGCTGTCCCCGAAGCAGAGCTGGGATGGGCTGGAAGGGAGAAGGGATGCATCCTTCCCGGGACGCCTCGCTGATCCTGCGTTGACTCTCTGCCCCGTTTTTCAGCCTCGGTCCTGCCTGCTCCTGCAGTCGTAGCCCATATCATAGATTGGGCTCATCTGAGGGGTTTTCTGGAGACAGCTTTTAATGATGCTACAAGCAAGGAGTGCCAGCCAGCAGCTCAAAGCCTCCCAAACGAAGAAATGAAACCAAAGAGAAGCCATGGCTCTCTGGACTCCTTGTAGAGCAAAGCTATGGGAAATCTCCCACCCAGCACTCTGGAGCCAGGGCTCTATTCTGCTCCTTTCTCCCAGGACTGAACAGAAGATCCCAAATAATTGTAGGAACTAAAACCCAGATGGAGGCCATCCTTACATGAAACCTTGCAAAGGCATTTTTGTGCCATTCCTGCGCCAAAAGTAACACCCAGCCTCATGCCAAAGCAGTCCTTTGGGCATTCATCCCTCCCAGGAGGGCTGGCAGCTCCTTGCTCCAGCTCCTCGCAAAGGGACAGTAACATGCCACAGGCCTGCAGGAAAAGCCTTGCTACGAAGGCAAAAGAACGATCCCCTGCACGTGGATACAGATTTGGAGTTTCCCTTCCTGCACACAAAGCACACACAGACCTCAGAGCACCCAAAGAGGGCATCACAACTCCAGCTCTCACCTGGCTAACCCTCCAAACCTGCGGTGTGCCCAGATGGCAGCAGGGAGACCCTCCCCCCCCCCCCTGCCCTGCAGATCCCTCCCTGCTGGCACTAACACTGCGAGCAGTCCCTTCCTCTGGGTTTCCACCCTCCCCCCCCCCAAGCTCTGAAGACCAGAGGGGACCACGGGGCTGCTGCTAGGAGTCAGAAAGGCAGAGGGCTTCCACCGCACTGCTCAGCCCCTGGCTCACCCCTCCAACTGCCAGCAGCAGACAGCCCCTGAGCACGATGCTGGAGCAGGCACAGCGTGGGGTGGGCATTGGGGGCAGGCTCTCCCATTTGTTCTTCTCAGGGTGGAAAGCTTCAGCAGACTCCAGGACGGTCGGTTGGTTTCCTGGAGGCACAAAGTGAGGCAGCAGGTCACCAGCAAGCATCTCCTTGCCTGCCCTCTCTCTGTCTGATTCCCAAAGACTGTCCCCCTTATGGGTTCTTTTCACTGCCCCCTCAGGTCGGGTCTCCCCACTCTGTAATGATGCTATCTGACTCTTCTTTGCTTTTAAAGTGTCACCGCTGTCCCCAGGGCCTCACCCAGTCCCCCAGCCACGACGACTCTGCCTTTCAGGTAGCCAGCCACAAAGTCTGCTCGCCGTTTCTTCAGGTAGGAGGAGCGCTCCATCTTCACCCAGCCACCTGCCATGGACAGCACAGATGCATCACAGCACCACTCAGAACCTCAGAAGGTCGGAAAAGACCCCAGCAGTCAGCCCACCCTCGCTGTGCCCACTGAGCACATGCCTCAGTGGGTTCCTGAGCACTTCCAGGGACAGGGACCCCACCACCCACCCGCCTCTCTGACCTCCTGCCCCTGTGGACTGCACATCCTTGGGGCAATAAAACCCACAGCGCAGGGGTCAGCTTCCTCACCACCTCGATCACAAAGGAGCTGTCAGAGCCAGCGGCTGCAGAACCCCCTCTGGACCACATTTTTCCCCCTCCTGCCTCCTCTTATTCACCCACAATACCCACGAAAGCCAGCAGGTGAGAGCTGAAACCCTCACCCACCCACCCCACCTGCTCACAGTGCATCCCCACGTACACCCACCCTCACCCATGGACTGGGGCAGAGCTGTGTCACCCCACCTTGCTCGAAGTCAAACGCATCCACAGTCCTCATGAACTTGGGCTGTCGATAGAGCCGGCCCTGCCTCAGACCCCCAAGGCTGAACAGTTTGTCTTCAGTGGGCACGAAGCTGGAGAAGGCTCTTTTGTTGGGGATGCTGGGAAATCTGGTCCACGATCTGGTCTCGGTATCAAAGACCTCGAAGGCGTTGATAGCGTACTTGGACTGCCTTCCCCCTGGGTGAAGGGATAGAAAGAGAAGGATCAACAGCAGCAAGGGTGAATGGCAGCAGGACCCAGAGGATGCTCGTGGGGCTGGATGAGAGCAAGCTGCCACCGATGGCATCCTCAGGTCCTAAGTCACCTGGGACGAGGGCTGAGGCCAGCCACTCATCACCCTCGTGCTCCCTTTAAGAATTGCAGCTGCATGAAATTGAACCTCCCCTATTTCTCAGTGCATCACACCTTCCTCTTCCCCCCTGAGCCAGCAGCCAGCGCAGGAAGGTGTTTAGTATGCACCGGTTTAATCAAGACAAACACACGGAGGAGAAGGGATCAGCACTCGGGGAGGCTTTGCAATTCAGATGAGCTCAGTGCAGGAGCAAAGCAGCAATCCCAACAGAGCAGAAGAGCCAGAGCAGCTGCTGCCACGACCCACAGACGTGCCTTATTGTCCCCCCATCAGATGCAAGGGGACACGGCTGTTCTCAGCCTGGATGCACCTTTGAAGCAGAGCCTTGGCTCAGTACCAGGCCCACAAAGTGTTTGCTGGCAGCAAACAAACTACAGAAAAGATCAAAAGAACCTTTTCTGGTGGCACCGTGTGGACAGACAGCACTGTGTGGCAGTGCTGGGACTGCTGGGTTTGATCACAGCTTTGCTGCTGGTGCAGCTTTAGTTTCCCTTTCTGGAGGACTAATGCAAACAGTTCCCAGTAAAAGGGTTGGTCCAGCACTTTCCACGTCTTTCCCTCTGACCCTTCATGTAGGCAAGCAGTGCTTTGGTGGCATAGCATGGACAGAGGTGTTGTTACTCAGTAGCTGGGTGCAAGGGCTCCTGTTGCAGTCTCAGAGCTGTACCCTGAGCAGCAGACAAACAAAGGGGGCCATTCCATCAGCACTGAGCTGCTGCAGGGTCTGCGAGCTCTGCAGCCATCACGGGCACACAGTCTCCTGCCAGGTGCTTGCTGAGGAGGTGGGAATGCAAACCCAAACCTACAGCAGCAAGCCTGGTGTGCACGAGTGCATGAGGAGCAGGTGACAGTGGAGGGCATTTCCCCAAACCTGTCCTAGGAAGTGCAAGGAGGAGAAGGTGCTTACCCAGCACGTAGATCTTGGTGCCCCGCAGGAAGGATGTGGCTGCATATCGTGCTGTGGGCATGGCTGCCAGTGACACCCAGATGTCCTTCAGCATGTCGTAGTGCTGCAGGTAGTTGTGTGGCCGCAGGTCGGCTCCCATCCCTCCAGCTGCGTATACTCTGTAGTCTGAGCAGAGCCAAGGAGAGAGACACCATGGAATTAGTATGGGAAGGCACACCTGAAGGATCTGGGGAGTTATTTGTGTTCCTGGACTCCTTGCACTGAGTTGATCTGCCGTAGATGAGCACAGAGGGAAAACCAGCTCTGAGATGGAAAACACGCTTTGTAAATGTTTCTACTTAAGCAAATAAACGGAGCAGTTTTCAGAGGAGCTGCCTGCAGCTCTGCAATGATCCCCAGCATGCACATCACTCCTGGCCCCAGGCATACAGCTGCCAGCCCCTGGCTCTTCAAAGCTGGGCAGAACAGTGCTGAAGGAAATCAATGCTCCTCCCCTCTGCCTGGAAATTACAAAACGAGGCGGGCAGATGAAGGCAGAGCCTTGTGGGTATGGCAAAGCGGGTATGGCTGTGGTTAAGCTCACAGAAGGGAGTGGGGCAGAAGCCCCCCATGAATCAGGTGCTTCCCTTCCCCGTGCACTGGTTGGAGCCAGCTCTCATGGTGGGTGCTGGGCTTGGACCAGAGACCTCTGCTCTGATGATGCTGAAGGCTGCTCTGTGGCTTGGGGACCTGCACCTCTTCCCCTCCACAGTGCAGCCAGGGCTCTGCCCTTTTCCCTCTCATGCTGGGACCTGAGCTGGCTGCAGTTCTGGGGAAGCTCAGCTCTAGCCCTGCAGCTTGGAGCAGTCAGAAACACAGCCCAGTCTCAGCCCTTGCAGCTCAAGTGCAGAGCACACTGCTGCCTGATTCTGTTTTTGGCAGCCAAGAGCACTCCGTTGGTAGAACAGGACAACCACATGGGGCTCTGCCCCTATAAGCAAAGAAGAAGGAGTTGGGAAGTGACCCAATCCTACGGCATTGCCCAGGAAGCATTTATGCCCCATGCACAGAGGGATGCCCACCCTCCCCAGCCCTCCTTGCCTTTCGCCGTCACTGAGATGCCCATGGCCGCCTCCCTCAGTGAGTTCCTCTTCTTCCACTTGCCCTCGTCCACGTTGTACATCTCCACGATCTTCAGCGGTGCCTGGTTGACCCCCACACCCCCGATCACCATGATCCGTTTGCCCAACGTGGCCACTGCCACCCCGGCCCTGGCCGTGGGCATGGGGGGCAGCGACGTCCACTGGTCGGCCTCGGGGGAGTAGACCTCGAAGCAGTCCATGGGGACACCGTTGTCATCGCAGCCCCCGATGGCAAACACCTGCCCACCCACTTCCACCAGCGTGGAGTACACCCGGCGGCTCGGCAGAGGGGAGAGGGTTTTCCATTGGAAATCTCTGGTGTTGGCCACCTCCATGGCATCAGCATCCAGTCAGGGCTGGTGGGGCACTCAGGCTGCAAATCACAGCGGAGAGGTGAAGGATGAGTGCAGTGCTCGTGCCAGAGCAGAGCCAACTCCAAACCCACCGCAGTCCCCGCCACCCCC
>VXAB01007948.1:28909-43602 GCA_013399175.1 Odontophorus gujanensis
CCAATGCCAGCTGTACCTCTCCCTGCAGCTCCACTCATCCTGCAGATCCACGTCTGCCTCAGCAGCTCATGCAGAGACCGAGCCTAAAAATAAAACAAAACAAGAAGGGGGAAAAAATGTAAAGATAAAACAAACCCAGGCAGGAGAGGTTGGAGTCACTTTGGTTCCTGAGTGACATTCAGAGAGAGGATGCTGCAAAGCTGTCTGCTCCTTTCCCTGCAGCATCCCTTCCTGCTGGGGAACTTCTCCTTGCATTCTCTGACCCCATTTCTCCTCCTGATGCAGGGACACCGTGATTAGCCATGCCAAGGTCCTGCCAGCAGCCCTGGGGACAGGCTCCAGCTCTGGCTGCAAACCCCTCCTTCCTTCCTCTCCTTTCCCAGACTGGCCATTAAGCAATGCAGATGAGATTAATTAGTGCAGGGAGACAGAGAGAGGGCAAACAGGAGGAGGGAAGGCAGCTGCTGCTTGGCTCACCATGTAGGGTGGTGTGTTTTGCACTGAGCATCCCCACCTTCAGCATGAGCCCTGGGCTGAGTAACAGCATCCCTTAGAACAAAGCAAGGTTTGTCTCTGCCCTTGTAGGCAGCTGCCACACACACCTGCACTGGGATGGGGCTGTTTCCACTTGTCCCCATTTGCTGCCCCTGAGACTTTCCCAGTCATCCCATCACCACACTGCCTGCTCTGCAGGGCCACCTGAAGGTGACTTCCACACTCCTTCAGTTCCTGCATTCCCTCTGGAAGTGTGACTTAAAGGACAGAGATGAAAGGCATCAGCAAAGTGCAGGTGGACAGAGATCCATCAAAACCTCGTTGCTGGCAAGCACAAAACCCAACGGATTTCTAACAGGGCTGCAGCATGAAGGAGCACAGAGCAGCAACACAGCACTGCATTCCCCCCCAAAAGCAGCCAAAGGGAAAGGGACAGACAACAGATGAGGTCGGCAGCTGCCATCCCCACAGCATCTCATGCTCTGATGTGCATCAGCAGAGCAGCACCAGACGACGTTGTGAATAATTAATCTTCTCTCCAGGTGAATGATCACGGACAAATCCAGCCTGGCCAAGCTCACCAGAAAAGCAGAGCCTGCTCCTGTCTGCAGGAACCTTCCCCTGCTGCTCTGCCCCTCGGTTTGGGCACAGCCCTCAAGCAGCAGAACGTCACCGTTCAGCATCTCTGCTGCCATTCATTGTGGGTAGCTGAATCTCGAGGATAACGGCCTTTTTTTTAAGCGAAGCTCTGCCTCAAAAACCCTTTTTCGGTGCACAAACATTCGAGCATTACTCAAAGCAGTGGGGGTGGGTGGGGGAGTGCTGAGCAGAGAGCAGCGGAGCAAGAGCTGCAAACTCAGCCCAGCTGTAGTACAGCAAAGCTCTGCCTCAATTCGGCCGCCTCGGCAGGAGGAGGGTTCAAGAATTCACCGGTTTTTTTTTTGCCCTTTCAAGCGGATCGAGGTCAGCCTGAAGCTCTTTGTTATGTGAGTAGGCTCTGTCCCTCCGGCATCACCTGGAAAGCATCGCTGAGCTGCCAACCGTGCTGACCCAATGCCCCAGTGCACTGCAGCCACGTTCTGCTCCAGGCAAGGGGAATTATCGCTTAATTATACCAAACACATCGGAAGCATTAACATTTTTCCCCTAAATGGCCGCGTTAGGATCCAAATGAATGGTAATTGCTTTCCTATCGGAGGAGATGGCAGACATCCCCCCACCAGGGCCTATTCTGGTGGCATTTATTGCCCACAGCAATTTGTGATTTATAGGAGAGGCTGTGCTGAATGCACCGAGGCTCTGAGCTGCCCAAATAGGGCAGATTTTGTCTCCTTCCCAAACCCAGCGCTGCTGCCTGGGGCTGCCTGCGCTCCCTTTCTCATATCCTCTCCCTGAGATTTAGAGACTTCAATGCTCCAGGTTTGATATTCCTCAGCTAGGGGGGGAGGTGGGTGAGCACAGGTCATACACCCATCCTGCACATTGCTGGACAACTTGCTCTGAAGCCCCAGAAGCATCATACTGCTGCAGCCCACCCCTCCCTCTGGGGGCCCCACTAAGGTGCAGGCAACCACACGTACCCCCCAGACACCTCCCACAGCAGCATTGGGGCCGCACACATCTCCACCACCTCAAATTCCACCCCCCCGGACCTGGGTCTGGTGGTGGGTCAGACCCGTGGCTCCCACAGGAGCATCCCTCTTTCCACCCACGTGCTCCTCGCTGTCACTGAGGTTAAAGCAAAGATGCCCACAGGGAAAACCTAATAGAGACATCGCTCCCCACCGAGAAAAAGCGCTTGTACTCACCTCGGTGCCATGCAAGATACGCCCTGGGCTGTCCTGCAAAAGGAGCAGAGCACAGCGTGCTGCCAAGCAGCACACGGGGACAGGCGTCACAGGAACGGGGGCAACAGGAGCTGAAAATAGCACAAACCCCGGGAAGGAATCACAGCTCCACGCAGGAGTCAGCAGCTCCAGCTCGGATCTGCCTCGGCTGCTGGCACTGTGAAACGAGGAGCAGGGAGAGATGACACAGCACGGCAGCGAGGAGGGGGCTCGGCGTGGGGAAAACACATCCCAGGGGATGGCTCTGCTGGGGGGACACGTAGGAGGTCCTGCAGAGCATCCCCGCCTGCCAGCATTGGGGATTTTGTCAAGACGTGAAAAAAGGCAAAAAAAACCCCAACAATAGGACGAGAGAGGAGGGGAAGGGCAGCGACCCTCGAAGCTGTGCTCTCCCGGATGCGGCGCGTCCCATATAAACACAGCGCTGAAAAGTTTCCGTGCGGAGCAGCGCCCAGCCCTCACCGTTAATCAGTGTCATCAGAAGGAGCACACACTCATCACAGCGTGAGCACCCCTTGCTTTGTCAGATAAAATCAGCACAGCACAGAGAGGCCCTCTGGGGTCAGATCTTACCCTTCTCTTCTCGCTGCTCGGGCCCCAGCAGCCGAGATTGCAAACTGAACGCACACAAAATATTCGGTCTGGTATTCCTGACCTCTCCTAGCACCAAATCGAGTTTCTTTCCCATAGTAACAGCCACCCAGAAATACAACAGCAACCAGACCCGGCAGCTCCCTGCCTTCCCCTGCTGAGTTACAAGGAGACAAGCAAAAGCATCGCAGTTAGAAAAAGGGGAACGAATGGCACGTTGGTGCCAGGCAAAGCAAAGCAGCAGCACCCACGAGCAGCTCATTTCGAGCCCCTCTGTGCAGACGGATAGAGGGGAGCACTGCTCAAATCTGAGCTCCCCGGCTGCCCCATGGGGTCGTTCACAGCCTTTGCTCAGCTCTCGGCTCAGGAAGCAATGGGATGGGGAGAGAGGACACAGCGTTTTTCGGTCCCTTGTTAACGTGGGGAAAGAGAGCACAATCTTTTTTTCTTTTCTTTTCTCTCCTGGCTCAACAGAGCAAGGTAAGATTTATTCCCACTGCGTTTTGGCTTAAGGGAAAGAGCGAGAGTTGCAATTGCACCAGGAAAATCAAATCACTCCAGCACGGTCCTGCTGTGTCCTTCATCCCCACCCCTCCCACCTTTTTTTTTTCCCCTGATGTTATTCCTGCTCCCTTTGCATGGCTCAAATCCTCTTCAAGTCCCGCAGACCCTCTGGTTACATCGATAAATCTCTGCTGGTCCGTATTTAGGCTGCACCCCTCCAGAGGGAAAGGGGAGAGCCCCGGGCTGAGCCCCGTGGGGCACTCAGCTCTGCTCCCAAGGCCTGGCCGGGGGGGGAGGGAAGGGGGGGAGGAGCGGGAAATATTCCGTTTGGGGACGAATGGGAAAGCAAAACAAATGGGAAAAGAAAATAAAAGGGAGAAAACAAACCAACCAACCACCTCCCTAAGCCGCTTTTTAAAGGAGTAAACGCAACCCCAGAGCTTTGTTCTGGCCGCGCACCCCCAGCACGCTGCTGCAACCGGAGCAAACTGCGCTGCTCCGAGCACCCCCAGCAACTCCATCCCCTCCCCCCCCAAAAAAAAACCCAAACAACCAACAACCTGAACGCTGTGCTTACAGCTGTGCCGGGTCCTCGCACGGTGCTCTCCTAGAAACGCTCCTCAACTTCAGCCCAGGAAAACCACGAGCGCCGGCATCTCCTGCGTGCCCGCATCCATCCCTCGGGCGGGGGATGGGGGGGACCGAGAGAAAACGAGCAGAAATCCCTGGGCCTTAATCGCCCGCTTCCAGGAGATGGGGGCTGAGCGGAGCCGGAGCTCTCCCATCTGCTGCGGCCGTCGGGATCCTCCTCGGTGCCGCCGGGGCTGTGCGGGCGGGCGTGTGTACACGCCGGATTAGCAGAGCCATGCTTTAAGCCTTTTATGGCTCCCCACGCTCGCACAGGATGTTCTGTCACAGCGGCCTTCCCCGCCCTCCCCTTCCACGGCTGCAAAAGGAAAAGTGGTCGAGGAGGGAGAGACCGGAGCGGGGATGCTGAGCTGCGGGGGACGGTTGCACCGTGGGCACCGATCCTGCTCCGTGGGCTCAGGATGGCAGAGAACATCCTAAGGATGGAGGGGTAGCGCTGGGATGTAGGGCCCTTTGGGCCCCAAACTTCTCAGAACCAATGTTTCCCATCCCGATGATCCCATTCCCTTTTGCAGCCCTGACTTGCTTCTCTATTCTTCTCCTAAAGGTGATGCAGAATAACTCCGAGTCCAGGAAAACAAACGAAACAAAACATTTCTGAGCAAAATCGGAAGGAGAAAGATCCTTTCAGTGCATCTCGCACCCGTTTTACACCCACGCCCTGCAGAGCTGGAGGAGCCTCAGCCCTCATTCTGGAGCAGCAGTGACCAAACACGGGGGGGTGTTACTGTCCCCAGAGGTGACCTTGTGAGGTTTGGAGCTCAGCTCTGCTTGGAAAACCCCCACTTCTGCCCTAAATTCAGCCCGTGGTCATCCAGCCAGGTTTGTTCCTGCTGTTGTCTCACGCTGCTCCAGATAGGAAACTGTATCAAAGCAGCTGTAAAACGAGGAAAAATTAGGAAATCCACAAGAATTTGAGGCAAATGAGTACGTAAGAGCTCATCTCCTACCAGCTATTTTAACCCGCTGTTAGCTTTCCAGTGGGAGGATTCAATTTACATTTAAATAAAAATCTTAAGCACGGGGCCCATCTAGTTACAACATTCATTACAGAGGTATTTACCTCCCAGGAAATTTCAACAGACCTCATGGAAGTGGGTTTTAACGGGGGGTGGGGAACTAATAGCTCCTACCAGGTGTCTCCATATAGAAGAAAACACATTTTTGTATTGAAACCTGTCCAGGGCAGTGGCTTGGAACTGTGTGGTCCTTAAAGCCCTTTCCAACCAAAGCCGTTCTGTGGTTCTTGGGTCCTCTCCAGAGATCTGCAAAGGTCGAACACTGCGGGGGAACACAGAGCCCAAAGCTCTAGGTCTGCTCCCACCAACGTTGGATGGGCACCAGTGGTACCCGGTGTGTGGGAATGGGCACACCACTGCACCACTCCATGCTGCCTCCAGCACGAAGCCTTCCCATAGGGAAAGGCATTTCCACATGGATTGTGGGCTGGGGGACAAAGAGAGCCCCAGCTCAGGACACCAGCATCACTCCCAGGCACCTGAGTTTTGATATTGCTGTGTCTTTGTGTTTGCTCTTCCCTTTGTTTGTTTGTTTTCCATTGCTTTTCCACCCTGGATGCTTTCCAAATGGGGAAAACTGCACAGCTTTTTGGGGATGACCCGGGGAAACTCCAGAGTTGTGCTGCAGAATGGGAAAGGTGACTTCTGCAAGTTGCTTGGGAAATGGCAAAGGTGATGTCAGCATTAAAGGAACAGCAGTAGCATTGGGTACCTGGAGCAGCTCCTGCGAGCCAGCAGCTGTTTCCATGGGAACAGCAGGAAGGTGGCTGGAATTCCTGTTGGTTGCACAAATAAACCAAAAAGCAGTCTTTTATTTTCTTCTTATTTTTATTTTGAACCTTCATCTTTGGTTTGAGCCAACTCCACCCAGTGAACGCTCCCAGTGGGACCACTCCATGTAAGCTCTTCAGTAAGGCACAGTGAACAGGAGCAAGCAGAGCAGGAGATGGAAGAAAGCAGCCAGCAAGCACTCCTGCAATCCCACCAAAACGCTCCTGCAGGAGGAACTGGAACTGTGTGGATGAAGGCAATAAATTCACACAATGGGACTGAGGCTTGCCCATGCACACCTGGGTGCCAGCACAGCCATACCCTGCGGCTGTTGGATGCTGCACGAGGACTGGAGGCAGCACTCAGCCTTACCCTGTCATTTCTTGCAGAGATTTGGCACCCTGACAGTTAATTAACTAGTTAATTAATTAGTTCTCTCTCCCGCAGGGCCCTGAGCTGGTCACAGCACAGATTCACAGTAATGCAGGCAGACAGGAGCCAAGAGCTTCAGGATCTCTCCATCCAAACACTTAACCAGGGGGGAGAAGTCCACCAGCTGCATGTACCCCTCCGACAAACACAGGGAGACACCATCTCACACAGTCAGGCACTCAGAACAGACAGCTGCTGCCAAAAGAGCCTGCAGGAAGGCTGGAGATCAGCTGCAGTTAGCAGGATTGTGGCAGCAGTGAGATAAAGCAATGCTTTGCTGCATCTCTTTTGGTGTTCAGAGCAATGGGAGATCCCACCTGGTGGTCCCAGCAGCCCAACGCAGTGATGCAGAGGGGGTTTTGTAGCCCACGTGCAGAGCTGAGCACCTGAGCAAGTGCTGGGACTTTGGACTGTGGGTTTTGCTCTCTCAGCTTCAAAGGAAGCAGGGTTAATCATTGACTGAGCGCACAGCAGGGCTGGAAGGAGGGGGTCTGAAAGGGGAAGAGGGGGTAAAAAGCATCGGGAGCATTCTGATCTAACAGAAATAGAACATGTTTTGGTGAATTAATTCCTCCCAACAAAAGCGTTCACTTAAATTGCAGAGAACGTGACTTTCCTCTCAGGGGAAGTGAGGTAAATGGGAAAGTGTTTTGCTCTTTAATAAGACCTGCCAATATTTCCTTTTGAAACCAAAGACAAGATGCTTTGGTTCAAAGCTCATCCTGAGGAAATACTTCCACTAGAGCACCTCCTTCCTTCTCTTTTGCTGATCCCTGAAGCCAAATTTATGGGCGTGTGGGTCTCCATCAATGTGCTTTTACCCTCTTCTTGTTGGGTCTGGACGTTCTGTTCTGGGCTCCATCACTCAATGCCCTGCACGCATCCAGCTGCAGCAACTCACATGCACCTCTCTTGGCAGCCCCAGGATCTCCAGCAAAGCCAGGGGGAGCAATGGGTGCATTCTGAGCTGCTCAGATAATGATAGCAGCAGAGAGAAGCCATCCCCAGACAGAATGAAGCCAACAGTGAAGGAAGAAAAGCTTCTCACTCATCAGATCACTGCTCATCCTCTGCAGCTTCCTCTCTTCCAGCCCAGCTGCTGCCCATCCTGGGGGTGTCTGCAAGAACACGGAGCTCTTCTACTGCAAAGCTGATTACAATCGACCTCAGTGCTGCAGCACTTTGGCTGCTCCCCATTTAGCACTGATTCTGCTGTCATAACTCTGCCTGAGCTGTTTCCTCCAGGCACAGATCCTTGCTGACAGCTCTCTGGTAGAGAAGGTTGCAGTGCATCCAGCTTGAGGTGTAGGGGTGAGCAGAGGAAAGGGGCTGGGGGCAAAAGGCGAGTGGGGCAGTGCAGGCAAGAAGAGAAAAAGCTGCAGGACAGCAATGAGAGCACTTCTGCTGGCAGCTGAGATGCCACGTGCCCTTCTCCTGGAAGCTCCTACAGCACACAGCTCAGGAGTGCACCTTGCAGTGCAGTCCTCCATAGCTCCTTTAGTACACAGCATGCAAGAAAGAGAGGCACTGCGTCCTCATTTCCTCACCTTGCACCTGATCCTCTGCTGTTAGCCAAGAAAACAAGCTAGGTGACATGAGTTATTAGCACCTCCAGTGTGGGATCACAGGAAACTGGGAGCAGGGGTGTGAGGTGGGATGGGATGGAGTACAACTCACCTTCTCTGCACCACTACACGGTTGTATTGGCGATCTGCTTGATAAAATGAACAAGCACAACACGTGCTGGGCTCGCTCCCCAGGGAAGGAGGATTAGTTCCCACTCAGTTCTGGCAGGATCCCACGCTGCCTCGCTCCTTTGCAGGGAGCTGGAGGAGACTTGGCACAAAGCAAACTCCTCTGGGGGTGGAGGAAGCTCTGTGTCTCCTCATTTTGAATTACAGGAACGTACTTTGAATTCAAATCCAACACTAATGAGACCTGCAGACCTCCTTGTAGGACTGGTCAGTATCAGGGCTGATAGCACCACCTGAGGCTGTGGCTGTCACTTCCAACAAACCCAGCAAGCCAACCTCCTGGGTAACAGATTGAGAGGTTCCTTTCCAAGCACAGCTTAAGCTGCAGCACCTCATGTGTCCAGGATCTTGCTCTAATTCTTCCTCCCACTCCATTTTATTATTTTTAAGAGAAATAATTAGGAACATTTGTACACCAAAGCAAAGACTCAATAAAACAGCATTGAGCACTGTCACCACTCTCCCTTTTCAGTCACATTTTCAGACTCACAGGGGCAAGGTTATTTTCCAAGAGTGGTTAAGATTAGTAACCCCTTCCTTGAACCTTCATGGCTTGTGCTATGCTGCCTGTCAAGCCAGCTTGGTGTTTCCCCAGACGTAATACAACCATAGAGGAGCTTTACCTTCTCAAAGATGGGGTGACCCCACCTGAAGGCAGCCTAGTTAACACCAAACTACACACAGCTCCTGACCCTGAGCTTCAGAGGAGGAACAGCAGAGCAGGTCACATTGCCAGGAGCCAGGAATCACTGCAGGGAGCAAACACAGGGTACACACAGGTCACTGACTCCTCATACTCCTCTCAGCCCTTTAATTGACCTCTGGCAGAGCCTGTGAGCATCGCAGGGAGAAAAATGCATTCTTCAGTTCTGCCCTTGGTGCTGACGTGGGTGCTGTCTCTTTCTTTCCAGGCTGAAGCTCAGCAGTGAACTGTGACCACCAGTGCCAGGATGAGGTGCATGAAGACCATGAACACAATGAGGATGAGCAACACAAGCATGATGATATCAGAGATCTCACACTGCACTTTCTGTGCTACTTCTGCTCTGTCCTCCTTTTCCTGAGCTGCTACTTCCGCAGCCCCCACCTCTGCTGGTAGCAATGGCTCTTCTTCCACTTCCACTGTTCTCATTCTCCTCTGCACGGGTGAGCAGCTGCTCTTCATCTTTGGCCTTCTCCTGGTGGTCCTACAGGATGACAAATGTGGTTTCAAGAACCCGAGCTCCCATCACTGACCCTACAGAACCAATATCTGTTATCTTTTAGATGCATCACAAAGGCTATAAGAGAAAGCATTAGCAGACAAAAGCCACCTGGCAATTATTTCCTGCTTTCCAAGATGTCAGTCTAAGGGTAAGCAGGAGGGAACTTCTCCGAAGTGTGAAAACAAATTGTAGCAGAGGTTGGTTGACAGCAAGAGGGAAAAAATAGAGGTTAAACACACATTACCTTACTCCTTTGGGAGCCAAAGAAACAGACAAGTATGTTTCATCCTGGTCATCTTCATCCTGCCCATCACTGGATGTTCCACTCTAATAGAAGAGATTTAGTGGACTCAGTGCATTAGGGTTTTATTTCTAGCAAAGCAATACAAGCTGCAGATGAAGGAGGTCACCTCAGTTTCTAGGGTGAGAAATGTCCCATCTTTTGAGGTCCTGGGGTTATCAGAACAACACTACTGGAAAAGTAACTGCGTGTCTATGTAACAGCAACAGCACCCAGGCTTAAGAAACACTGATGAGTGAATGGGAGCTGCTGTGAAATAATCTCTTTTCAAGTGGATTTCCACCTCCCCCTCAGGTGAAAACCAAAACCAAATAGAAGACCTGCCTTCTGGAAGTACTTAAAGCCACCAAGAGATGAGGTTAAAAGCAAAGCTCGTTGCCCTTAGTCTGACACGGATGACTTTGGGATGCTCACTGGAATTCAGTATGTCACTGTACTCTCCTTGTCCACCATTTCCTCACCCCACTGCAAGAAGAAGCACTGCTTTAACCACATGTATTGCACAAGGCAGTGAGTAATGCAGAACAGTGCTTTGCCTCCAGACACAGCAACTAATCACAGCACTCCAAGTCATCTGTAGGCAAAGGAACAGTGCTGTGATCAACGTTCCCATGATGCTGATGCTCTAAGGCCTCTTTGTAGCTGGAATCTCCTCATCCTGAGTGCCACCCTGTGCCAAAGGCTGACAGTGGCCTCATCCTGCACAGATTTAGCCATTATCTTTAACATCACACAACAGGGTCCATTTCCAGGGCTGGAGCTTTAATAGGTACTGTTCTTCATCAATTACTTACATTTAACACTGCACATGCAAGTGCTCGTGCACAAAGATCTCCTCACGTCCCATTTCAAGAGATCCATGGCTGAATTCTACACATGAAATGTAATTTATACCACAACTACATCAAAAAGTTCTCCCAGGTATTCTCTCCAAAGGGAGTGCCATCTTCTTTGGGACAGATAGCATCTTCTGGGCTGCACACAATGCTGGGAAGGAAGAGAGATGCCTCCAGGGGAACGTCTGGTTACCCTGCCAGCATTCCTGTGTGCAAGCTTGCTCACTCAGAGCTGACTCAAGGTCTTTATATGGCACTGTGAACCTCACGGGAGATGAATTCTGATAAGATGCAAGGATGAAGAGACCAAGGGAAGCACTTCTGGAATGCTGTAATAGTAAATGAAATGAGATCCAATGACTCAACGCCACTCGGATCAGCCCGAGGGTGGAAGCGTTTTGTGGCACAGGAAGCTCAGCAAGTAACTGCTGTAAGGTGTCAGTGCCACAGTGCCCTAACACAGCCCTGGGACCACCATGGGGACTGCTACCAGCTGACCCACACTGCCCCTGCACCAGCACATCAGCAGCTGGATGGGTGAAATGATCTTGGAGGTCTTCTCCACCCTCACCTGAACGTATCCTCCAGCAGTATTCACTCCAGCTGTTCATATTTCAAGACAGACTCATTAACGTGGGCAGTGGGACTGTAATTAGGGCCTCTCGTGGTGGGTCACCACAAAGTCCTGAGTGCCACACAACACAGACCACACTCCTGGTACTCAGAGCCATTCAACGAGGAACTTCTTACAGTTTTTCCACCTGTGACATGTCTATGCATACAGCTGATTTAAATGTAATTAAGAGCCTGAATTAATCTGTGTTCCGTAAGCAAGGAGTAAAGCAACCCTCAGAATAGCTCCTACTTTATCACTAATTAGCTGCCTGATATATTCTCTGCTCTTAACCCAAGGATCTGAAAGCTCTGAGAGCATCCCAGCAGAGCAGAAGCCCAGCAGAATGTTCTGTTGCCAGAAATGGGCACAGCTCCTTGAAGTAATCACCATCAGAACGTCAGATTTTGAACACAGTGCTAAATCTGAGTAACTTCAGTGCTGTAGAAGAGAGCTTGGCTTATTCTCACACCCAGACTGGTTAGCAGACAGCACAAAACCAAGCTCGGGAAAGCTGAAGGCAGGTCATAGGAGGATGCTATAATTAACTGATTGGAGGTAATTGCCGCAGTTGTCATGAGCTAATACAAAGAACATCAGTTGATATCAACTTGTAATTCCCTTCATTTAGCTGCAGACACATCCAATATTCATGTGCTGGGAGATTCCTCACCTCGCTGCTGGCAGCCACGCAGCTCGCTGTCACTTTGAAGTCCTTTGTTTCAAAGGTGACTCCAGTCCCTCTGTCTGAGTGAGGAGAAAGAAAGAAAAAGGGGCTTCAAATGCAAGCAAACAAGCCTGAACTACCTGCAGCAGGCTGCATAATGGGATGCTTTGGAAAGCCACAGTTTGGGGCACCTTCACAAACTGCATTAATTATCCCTGAAGTAGTCTTTGATTGCAGATGGGGTTTGGGTGCACGTGCCAAAGCGGGCACCCACATCACGCAGATCCACAAACCACAAGAAGCAACCAAGAGCCATTTATCCACTGGGGATCACCCAAGCGAAGCAGCAAGCACCTCTCAGCCCACCCTGAGCTCAGCACGGCACAGCCAGAAAGCAATCACACCCTTCTTTTCAACCGCCCTACAAAGAGGTTGTGTTGGAGGCTCTGCTTTTGTTGTGACAGCTGCTGCCCTGCCCGAGCAGCCCAGTGCACAGCTGTCAGCTTCCTGGTTTGGGCTTTTTCTTTTCTTTTGCAAAACATGTCTAAACTGCTCAGGATTTGGGACCTTTTCTTTCAAGTGCAACGCAAATCACCCCCCCCCCAGTAATTGCTCGAACAAAGCTGGATGTTCATTACAGTCTGCAGTGCATGGGAAGTTTGCTTTCTTCTTTGAAGAGAACTTCAAAGGGCGTTGCAATAAAGGAGAGGTGGGGACAGAGCGGTGTTTAATCCTACAGGAACTTCTAAAAAGGCTTTTAGAGATTCAAACGTGGAATGTTCCACCTCTAAAAAGAGAACGACGTCGTCTCAGGTTACCCCCAAACACCCTGATTTTCGGTTAGGGGTTCCCAGGCAGGTCAGAAATGCATGGATTCCTGCTGCCCATCACCAGAACTGCTGGTGAGAGCTACCCCCAACGCACAGCTCGGTCTGCATGAGGCACATGCAACAGAGCAGTGCACAGATCTGCTGTGATAGCACTGCACAAAGAGGCAGTGGGAGCAGCACGAAACCTGGGGAGCTCTGGGGTACTCACTCAGCACGCAGCAAGGCTTCTGCTGCCTTCCACTTCTGTCCCCCACACAGAAGCAGCAGCACAGCCCATTCCTCCCGAATCTGAGCTTATTATCACCAAGAGCCCCATGGGAAGCTCAGCCTCTCCTCCTTCACCCCAAACCCACACTCATTTGGTCTCATTCTGTATGACCACGGCCACAGCGTCGGTCCCGGTGCGGCTGCACATCACCACCACTCACTTTGCACATCGAGCTCCTCTGGGTCGTGCTCAGCTTCGGTGTCCTCCAGCTGTCGTGTGGGCTTGGGCATCTCTCCCACCTGCAGAGCTTTTGGGAAACATAAGCAGAGCGCAGATGGCTGCCACTGCTTCAGAGACATTGCCAGGAGTTCCCCTCTTACATCTGATCCCATCGGGTCCATAAGTGCTTAGGAGAACTTTGGCATCACTGCCGCTGCTGGGATGGTTCCTAACTGCCTCAGATCCCAAAGACTTCAACATTTTCTTATATAGTATTCTCAGTAAAGGTTTAGTAGCACGTAATCAATTAAATCAGTTTAACTCATTACCTATAACTAGGAGTAATCAGCAGCTACAGGTAAAGTGAGTAAAGCAGTGTGCACACAGTTTTCCAGAGGACCTTCATGTTCCTGCCCCATCATTCTACCACTGAAGACCTCAGGGATGGACTGTCCTCCCCCATCATTCTATACCCATTATTTGCTCATCCAGAATGTTTCTGCAGTAGGATTTCATTTTCCCTCCATACTGCTCCCCGTGGCAGCCCTCATTTAGCTGATGCCTTCAGTGCTGAAGCTGCTGCACTCAGATATGCCAGCAGATAGAGACAGATAAAATACAGCCAAGCAATTCTACCACAACTAAGTTAGATGCCTCTGTTTATTTGACATAGCATAACAAGGAAGAGCACGTACAAGCCACAAATCAAAGATCGGCTTTGTTGGAGCTCTACGAATAAAATAGGATATTTCCAGCAATCCTCCTGCAGCACATTTCCATATATATTGCTCAGAGTAAACGAATCACTTCTGGCACTGAAATATTGTGCATGACTGCATGCAACAGCTGCTCCTTCATGCATCTGTCTCCTGTGAGCAGATTTTTATTACAAGATGAGCCATCCCAATGGGGTGGAAATAAACCTCAGCGAGCACAGACTGCTTGGCTTAAGGAGCAGGAATCTTGCCTGGAAACACACCTCATCTGCTTCCCCTTACAAGGAACAAGGCACCAGATCTCCTTTTTATGCCTTTCCAATCCAAGCAGTGCTGTCTGCTCACTGTACATGAGTGAGTACAGCAATCAGGACACGATAAAAAGCAACAACCTCGATGGCATCCACGGTCTGTTTGCATTTTGGTGGCAGGCACCTATCCCAACTGGCAAAAAAATCCCAGCCAGAGGCACACACTTCTTTTACTTTTACTTTTTCCCCTCTGGTGAGCTTGAAGAGCAATAGAAACAGCAGCAACACAAGGAATTCACCCTCCCTGCTCCAGCCCCATCCTGATGGCAGCAGGTCGGAGCGGGATGTTCACCCAAATTTAGGGGGGCAGCACTTTGGAGGACGCCCCTTACCTGCTCACATTGCCAGGAGGAAACCTGCTCACTGGGGGCTGTCCGTGGGGTGTGCCCTTCCCCACTGTGACATCACCACGCCCCGCAGCAACCGACGGAGAAGTCCAAGGGAAGGAAACCTCTCCAAGGGGAAACGCTTCAACAGAAGTTGAAACCATCATCCGAAGCATCACAGGAGGTGACAGAGAGATACTTGCTCACTTTAAACACGTGGACAGGCACAAAGAGGAGTGCATAAAGTCATCCCGAAGCGGAGATGCTCCCTCTGCTCAGTGCAGCCAGCTCCCAGCAGGGCAGGGCGAGGAAGCGATGCTTTCTGCAGAATTCCTTAGCAGCCCCGTGACCCCACAACACATCCCCCCCCCCAAAAAAAAAAAAAAAAAAAAAAACAAAA